>VDFB02353493.1:17268871-17286139 GCA_007258455.2 Sequoia sempervirens | reverse complement strand
TATTATATGTTAATGAATGAATGTGAATATGTTAATTAATAGATGTTATATGTTAATGAATAGATATATGTTATTAATGGATGAATGAATGAATCTTATATATTATTAATGGATGAATCAATGATTAATGTTATATGATTGGGTATGCGGAATTGAGAGTGATGTGAGGGGGGGGGGGCGGGGGAGGGCCAAATGTCGTCCCACATGGTTGGCCTGTTAAGTAGACAATATTAAACTATTCTCGAAACAAAGAGAAGCTCAATAAGGTAATGCACTTTTCAATATAAGAAATGCATCATTTGAAGCATCAAACCAATATGCAGTCTGTATGTATGATTAGTTGTCAGTCTCTGCAATGGTACATTTCCATGAATATTTTAAAAAAAAAAAAAATTGATGCTTTGTCGCAATTTCAACGAAACCACCAACGAATCAACTGAAAGGCTCGATGAAGTTGCTATAGCTGCGACAATGGTTTCCTCGTAACTCCTTGCCTATTTCGTCGCAATTTTGACAAACTTTTGGCGTTGTTTCCACGCTACTCCTTTCCCATTTCGTCGCACTTTCGACAAACTTTTGGTGTTCTTCCGACACTACTTCTTTCTAATTTTGTCGCAAAGTCGATGAACTCTTGGTGTTGTTTCGACGCTACTACTTGCCTATTTCGTCGCACATTCAAGAAAATTTTGGTGTTGTTTCAACGCTACTCCTTGCCCATTTCATCGAAATGGTGACGAACGTCTGGTGTTGTTTCGACGCTACTGCTTGCCCATTTCGTCGAACTGGCAACAAACTTCTGGTGTAATTTGTCAGTGGATACACGAAGTTTTGGTCGATATTCTGATGAAAGTCTAAGCCATTTCATGATGTCGTCGACCAACGATTCTTCTTCGTTATTTCGACATTTAATTCACATCGGCCTTTCAATGAAAAAATAGCGATGCAAATATTTTTGCCATTTCGTCGCTCTTCCGACAAAGATTTGTCAAATGACCGACAAACGGCTGTCGAAAAATGGTGTCAAATTCAGTAGTGAATAGATGTTGAAAGATATCAAGGTGGTATACAATGAATCTATTGGCATACACTGTGACATTTCAAGTGTAATAAATATCTCAAAGAATCTGGTACTGCATTCTAAGACCAAACATATATCAATAAAGTTTCATTTCTTGAGAGAGAAAGTGAATGAGAAAGAAGTTAGATTGGAGTATGTGCCTACCAAAGAACAGATTGCATATATATTTACTAAGCCATTTTCGAAGGATACTTTTGAGTATCTTAAAGGAATGCTAGGGGTAATCACCCCTCCTGATAAGAACTAAAGATGCATTTACTTGCATCAATCCAAGAACTTCATTGCTATATTATGATCCAAATTGATGTTTTCATGGTTGCTACTCAAAGGGAGTAGTCATATGTGCAGATATGTGGCTCAGAGCGTATGCTGTGGAAAGGTCATGATTACCTCTTCCATTGATTTCAAAGGGGGAGAAGTATAGTGTGAAAAATATTTCTAAGGAGAGAAGTCTTGTGGAGAAGTACAAAAGAAGTGAGTGTGTTGGGTTGATGGTGTATTTTTCACATCATGTGTTGCCATCAATTCCAAAGGGGGAGATTGTTGTATGTTTTGGATATGGTTGTTGATATGTGGTTGTCATTTATGTCAACACTATTAGTATTTGGTGTATCAATTGATGTATATGTTGAGGATATTGAAAATTTTGTAAAAGAAAGTGTTATTTGTTCCCAGTGGAACTGTGCAAGTCAAGAAGGAGTTTTTT
Source organism: Sequoia sempervirens (assembly GCA_007258455.2). Classification (NCBI taxonomy): domain Eukaryota; kingdom Viridiplantae; phylum Streptophyta; class Pinopsida; order Cupressales; family Cupressaceae; genus Sequoia; species Sequoia sempervirens. The sequence goes on along the minus strand of VDFB02353493.1, from coordinate 17,284,355 downwards.
TTTGTACGTTGAAGATTAGCTAATGTGGATTAAAGGATTTAATGTTGAATGTTGAATGTTGAATGTTTCTAGATATCTATCGGAAGTTTCAGATGTTCGCGTGAAGTTTTTGAGTATGTTGTGTCCTGACAGTGTTTTGCTGGTCTTTGTCAATGTTTTTGAATGAAATTTGTGTAATTCTTGATATTTGAAGAGTTTTGGATGCCTCTTTTTTGTTTCTTGGTATTCTATGGTGTTTCTAGATCATTCTTGATCTTTTTGGTGTGTCCACATTATTCAGAGAGTTTTTGGTTGAAGATCTTTTGTGCGCATGTTCGATTTTTCTTGTTCCTAGCTGACATGTTGGTGATAGTGTGTTGTGGATCATTGAGGTGAAATTAATTTGAGTCTTCTCACATTGGAGATGTTAATTTTTTGTCTCCACTATGTTGTGGCCGACCTTGGTTGATTTTCATTAAAATTTTATTTGTTGAGTTGGGCCGACATTGAAAATAATTGAAAATATGTTTTATTTTCCTAGCTGACTAAGTTGAATTGAAATCTCGTGCAGTGGATATATAAGGACAATTAGTTCATTACTGATGATGCTACTTCATGTGCTCCTATGTGTATAAGTGTGAATATCATTTGATTACAGAGCAGTGTGTGAAGAAGATTGTATGAAGTGCAAAGAAGTGTTGAGCTTAATTGGAACTGTAATCAAGCTTAGAGAAGAAGCTATTTTCTCATTTCACAAATCTTGGATGGTTTTAATCCAAACCCTATTGTTGGAAAGTGAGTCCTCTTTTGTAATTGAGTAGTGAGCTCTAGGAAGTGTGCTTGAATGCATGTGCATTCCCTTTTTTATTTCTTTTATAGTTCTAGCAGAGTATAATCTTGTGGACTAACATCCACCATGGTTTTTCCCCAACAGGGTTTCCACGTAAAAAAATTGTGTGTTATTTGTCTATCTAATGTGTTGATTGTTTATGGTTAATTGCTTATAGATCATATCTAAGACTAAGTTAAGATTAAGAAGAAAATTTTAGTCTCTATTACAACTGATTCACCCCCCCTCTCAGTTGTGTGTCCTTGTTTTTCCAACAACATGAATGTTTTGATTCCTTGCATCATCCCCAAAAGGAAAAGACAAGAAAATGAAAAGGAAAAGAAAAATAAATCCTTTTGGGTCAATATGAAAGAGACATGAATGTCTCAATGCCTTGCGTCATCCCCAAAAGGAAAAACAAAAGAAAAGGAAAAGGTAAAGAAAAAAGAAAGCCTTTTGGGTCAACATGAAGGAAACATGGATGTCTCAATGCCTTGTGTCATCCCCAAAAGGAAAACACAAGAAAAATAAAAGGAACAGAAAAATAAATCCTTTTGGGTCAACATGAAAAAGACATGGATGTCTCAATGCCTTGTGTCATCCCCAAAAGGAAAAACACAAGAAAAGAATAAAAATAAAAAGGCGAAAGAAATGCACGACATAAAGAAGAATGAAGGTACAAATATAGGAATGTCACAAAGAGAGAGAGAGAGAGGGAACATCAAACAAAACATCACAAGGGATCACATTATGCACAAGAAATCACACAAAAGAAAAAAAAAATAAGAAAAAGAAAGTGCAAAAGACTAGTAAGGAAAATGCGAGTCAACCATCGAGCAAGTCATCCGCCTCCCAATCATGTTCATTGTATACCAAAGGTGGATAGCTAGCAAAAGGGACAAGGGAAAGTTTCAAACTATGATAAGTACTAGGTTCATCACTTTGTATAGGATATTTCTCGTTTAAGCTCATTAAAGAGGAAAATAATGTGTTTAATTCATTATGCACCTCTTCATCAATTTAGCGGTCTCATCATTGTCATCCAAACTTATCACAATAGGGGGACGAATGATAGTGTCCATCAAAGAGTTCATCTCTTGTTGTGATTCTTGTATTGGGTTATTCTAGGGAGGAGCGTCATCATGTATTGCTTCAGTTAAGTTCGGATTTTTATTTTCATTATTAGGTTCATGTAACTTGTAAACGAGTGCACGACATCTATGTCTACGCTCTCAAGTACTTCTGCTTCTTTTGGTTTTATTTTGAAGTTGTATTTGTGTAAGATCTGGTTGATCAACCATAGGTTGCTTTTCTTACCTAAGGGGAGGAACAGAAGGAACCATAGGAGGTTGTTCATCTACAAAGTTCTCTTTTTCCTTATAAACTTGTTTTATTCGAGGAGGCATGATGGAGTTGCTTTCATTATCTCTTGGTTGTTTGGATGATGTAGCTGAAGTTTTTGTTGTCTGTTGGTCTTGGTTGTTTGGTTCTTGTGTAGGTTCAATCATGGTTTCATCAATTATGGGAGGTGTTGAAATGGAAGGGAACATGTTTCTTAGGGATAATTCGGTTATTTTCTTTGCTTTGAATTTTAGGTAAGATATGAAAAATAATTATTTTCATGGTGTTATAGGTTCCATGGGCTCGAGCCAAAAGGCTTCTAAGGAAAATTTTCCTTTGGAAGACAAGGGTTTAAAGCCACTATGGTGAACGGTGAATATTTCATTGTCAAATGGAAACTTTAAGCATTTGTGTACAACTGAGGGGATAGCTTTCATTGAGCGAAGCCATGGATGGCCTAGCCTTAAATGAAATTGGTCTGACTACGGGATGATGGAGAAGGTGACATCTACTATTTTTGGTCCTATTTGTAATGGAAGGGTGATCAATCCTATCGTAGGGCAAGCAAAACCATTGTGCATCTTGATCCATGCTTTTGGTTTAACATAGTCATCTTGATAAAGTTCATGCAATACTAAAAATTCCTCGGTGATCACATTCTCTCCACAAGCAAGATCTATTAGTATCCCATTAGTGGGATTTTCATAGATACAGTCGACTACGTAGAGAAGATCATCGAGTGCATTTTTAATTATATCCTTGGAGGATAAATCAATATCAAGAGGACTCTTAGGTCGTCCCTTACAAGGGATAATTGCTATTGCCCCAACCATTTCATCCATAAGATTAACATTGATATCATTTAGGATAGAGTCATTATGTTCATCAGCTATATCAACATTCATCACATCATTCTATGTAGTTTCAATAGCTTTGACAAATGAAATATTATGCCTAGGCATTGGATTAATGAAAATTTGTAAGTTTTGGTTTAGAGGGGCAACAAACTTATTGCCTTGATCACTAACACTTGCAACGGATAGATGATCAGAATCAATGAGATCTTGCATAAGATATTTAAGATGCTTGCAATGTTCTGTGTCATGTCCATTTTATCGATGATAGTGGCAGTAAGCATTTTATTTAAAGATCAGGGGTAAAGGCTTAGTAGGGTCGGGTGTTTTGACGAGAGGCAAGGTAATCATTTGTTGTAAAAGTTGGGACATTGTGTTATGAAGGGTTTCGGGTAAGGGTGTGAATTATCTTTTCAGATCTCCATAACTAAAGGGCACCAAGGTTTTAATAGTTGTTATTTGGTTATTCACATTCTGAGTTGTTGACTAAGGAGGATTAAATTGAAGGAACCCTTTATTTTTCTTTCTAAATGGTTGGGAATTATTTTGGTTGGGGGGCTCATATTTCTCAATTTAGCTAGAAGTGGGCCTTTGTAAAAGTTGGGACATTGTGTTATGAAGGGTTTTGGGTAAGGGTCTGAATTATCTTTTTGGATCTCCATAACTAAAGGGAACCAAGGTTTTAATAGCTATTATTTGGTTATTCACATTTTGAGTTGTTGACTAAGGAGGATTAAATTGAAGGAACCCTTTATTTTTCTTTCTAAATGGTTGGGAATTATTTTGGTTGGCAGGCTCAGATTTCTCAATTCGGCTAGAAGTGGACCTTGTATCTCGACTACTAACCGAATTTTGATAATCACAAAGGGCAGTACACAAGTGCATGAAGGATGGTAATTTTATCATAGTTAGCTTGTCCTGAAGTTTAGTTTGCAAGTTTTCTATAAACATATTTTGAAGGTGTGGGTCAGGGATCTTGACATCAATTTGGGAATAAAGTAATTGATAGTGTGAGATATAATTACTTACCTTTTCTTCCTCATTTTGCTTGCATCTCATCAAATTGGACAAGGTTTTCTTGGGAGTCATATGCACTTGGAAATGGTTTACAAATGTGTCAACAAGTTTATTGAATGAACGAATTGAATTGTTCAGTAGAGAAGAAAACCATTCCAAGGCAGTATCTTGTAAGGACCTAGGAAAGAGTTTTTCCAATTATTTATCATCAAGGACAAAGTCACTACATAAGGCGGTGTCATGGTTAGAAGGATCTCCCTTCCCTCCATATTTCTTAAATATGGGCACCTCTATTCCTTGTGCAATCGGTGTTCATAATATTTCCAAAGAAAATGGGCTACTTTTGACATAATATGTGGGTGGGCCATTTTGATTTTGGTTTATGGTGGATATTTTCTTTTGCATAGATGAAACGGTTTGGAAAAGTTGTGTTATGAGAGGATCGTTACAAGTGGTATGAGGTGGAAGTAAAAGTGGTGATGGAGTGTATGTAGTAGTAGGACAAGTGAATGGAATGCTTATAGGTGGTAACGTGGTAGAGGATAGAGCATGTGATGCCACATAGGAAATAGGGATGCTAGAAGGAATACCCAAGGAAGGAATCACATTACTAACTTGTTGCATTGTTAATGTGACTTGAGGAGTGGTATAGGTAGGTATTGAGGCTATCGTTGAGGGAGGTGGAATTTGAGTTCCTCCTTGGTTGGAAACATTTTTTGTTGGTATAGGAGCACTAGAGGTTGAAGGAATATTTTTTCCAAAGATTTGAACTATTTTTTTCACAAGGTCAAGGCCTTTGTCACTTTCAAGTGTGTGGTGAATGTTTTCTATGGTAGGAATTGTAATAGCAGAAATATTTTCAAGGCTAACTTGGTGTTGTAAGTTGACTAAGTCCTCATGAATTTGAATGATTTTCTCTTGCGGTATATCATCAGTCCTTGATTCAACATGCATGCTACCTAGAGGCAAAGAGTTGCTAAGAGTATTATCCATACCTAGTGTACTAGTGTCAATACTAGGAGTGGAAGCTCTAGATAACCCAAGATCCACAACGAGTGTGTTATCATGGGATGCCATGAGTCTCAAACTTCTTCTCACTATGGTATTAGCAATAGGACACCAAACACTCATGCAAAGGCTACTTAATGTAGGATGGATGCAAGTGTAATGTAAGCTAGAATGAATTGCTTAAAACTAAAATTTTGGAAAATAAAACTGAAATGTAGAAACAGTAAACAGAAACTCAAAAATTGAATTGTAAATGACATAAAATGTAGTGCAAAATGTGCACAGGGACTTATTCTCCCTAAGTGGCGAATGAGTCCTGGTACTGATGTTTTTGAAAAATTTCAAAAAAATTAAAATGAATTGTATGCTCTTTATATTTTCTAATGCAAATATGATGTGAAAATACAAAATTTTAGTGATTTTGAATGAGATGAAATGCAATAATGTAAGCTATATGAGCTTTTTACTAATGCAAATTTTGAAACCCTAAAATGAAAATTAAACAATGCAAAATTCAATGCAATGCTAATGCAAGCTATTCCTAGGATGTAAATGCTCTCCAAATCAGAAATATGATGCTCTAATTTCAGGTTCACCAAAATGAAATGTATATTTTTGTATGTGAGACTCTTACATTTATAGGGTTTTGAAGCTAAAAGGAGAGAGATATAAAAATCTTCACGCTTCACTCAAGAACAAACCCTTGAAATTTCAATGCAAAGGAGATTGGAATATGTCAAAGCTCGGATTTTCCTAAAGGATAAAGACTAATAAAAGGGGTTCACTACTAAGTGGAAACTTGGGAAATGCAAAATGTTTGAAAATGCACTATGATATGCAAAAAGACCTAGAAATGCAAATATATTGTAATAGAAAACTATGAGATTTAAAGTGTGCACCTAAAAACTAGAGAAATATGGAATGGAGCTTTGGAATCCTGAAATTGCTTCTTTTTAGACCAACTGGGACTCATACACCAAGTTGGACGACTTATTCCTACTTCGGATGAACAATGCCGAAACAGGCTTTGGACAAATGGGTACTCGGATCTGCAAAAATATATGTCAAACTCCTACAGTGGGACTTATTCACCACTAATGGAGAATCAGTCCACTTCTAGATTTTTGGAAATTCAAAAGTGGAATCTATAGCTCTCGATCTACTCTTATGCTCCTAATTCAGATTTGAGTCCAAAACAGTCAAATTCAACCTATAAGCGTTCTCCAATTTTCTCTTAGGACTTTGACAACTTTGAATGGCTTTGACAACTTAATGGAAACTTTTCCAATCTTTCTCTTTGACAAATCTACAACCTAAACCTGCAAATCACATGCAAAGAGAGGGGAAAATTGTTGTGGGGTTAGTGAATAGGGGTTTTCCTTGGTCAAATCCCATGTTGGTAATTAAACCCTAGATTTATGAAATGAAATATGGAAAGAGAATGATGAATGAAAAAAATGAAATGCTACAACTCACCAAACCCTTAAAGTAGAATACTAAAAACATGCAAGTAATGGCTCCAATGGATGTATACTTGAAAATGCTTAAAATGCTTAGAATGTTTGATAGAGTGATTGGGGGGGGAATGAGTAGAAAATCCTTATATTTATGCTTGATTATGCAATAATTCTCAAAAATACATCATCATGGGCTGACCTTAAAGATCTTAGAAAATAAAAACCCACCAGAAATTTGAATTGACTTTGAATTTTGAGCCAAAGGGGATTCATTCGCCACTCTAGGCAAATGGGTCCAACCTAAGGGGACTCATTTGCCCATAATGGTGAATGGGTACCACCTTAGGAATTTGAGGTGGGTTTTGGGACTTAAATGTTTCAAATGATGTTCATCGGGTTTATTCTCAAAAATACTCATAAGGCCTATAGATGCAAAATGGGGCCAATTAAAGCATAAGAAAGCCCAATTATTAATGACAAGCCTAGAAAAGTGTGAAAGTTTTTACAACACTTTGAAATAAGGCTTGGTAAATGATAAAAAAGAGGATATTTAGGTGAAATACATTAATAAGAGCCTAGAAAAGTGTGAAAGTGTTACAACACTTTTGCAAGGTACCATTAAAATCCTTAATAGTTCACAAGGGCCCAAGACCTAATGTGAATGTATTAACCACATTAGAACACTAAATCAAGGAAAAACTAAGCCAACATCCACAAGAATGATCCAAATGAGCATGAAAATTTCCAAAGATTCATTTTTCTACACTACAACCTCCTCAAAGGTTGAGGTTGAGGTTCTTCTTCTTCTTCAAAAATTTCAAAGCTACTTGAGCTCTCCTCATCATTAGGTCCACCAAGAGTATGTAGTTCTTCTTTCTTCGAAGTAGGTGGAATCTGAACTACCTCCTTCTTCTATTTCTCCTCTTTCTCTGGTTGTAGCTCAATAGTAGATGGTTTCATCTCTTTGAAAATCACACTTCTACTATACAGAACCTTCTAAGCTTCTAGATCCCAATGCTTTTACCCTTTCACACCAACACCATAACTGATAAAGATACATTTAGAAGCCTTGCTCTCCAACTTTGACTTCTTCTCAATCAGAACATGAGTGTAAGCTTCACAACCAAATACTCTGAGATGTCTCATCGAAGGATTTTTACCAAACCACGCACCCATAGGTACAGTCTTACCAACAAGTGTTGATGTAGGAGATCTATTGATCAAATAACATGCAGTGGATACCACTTTAGCCCAAAAATTTTGTTCAAGGCTAGCAACACTCAACATACTCCTAGCCCTCTCCATCAACATTTTGTTCATCCTCTCTGAAACTCCATTTTTTTGTGGAGTAGAGGGAGTTGTCTTATGTCTCTCAATCCTGTGCTCTTTATAGAATTTGTCAAACTCTGCAAAACAAAACTCACCACCATTATTAGTCCTCAAACACTTAATCTTTTTGCTAGTCTGATTTTCTACCAAGGCCTTGAAATCCTTAAACTGGGACTAATGACTTTAGCTTTACTTCTAAGAAAATAAACGAATTTCCTTCTACTGTAATCATCTATGAAAGAAACAATATAAAAAATTTGATAAAAAAGGAACATTCACAGGACCAAAAACATCTGAATGAACATAGTCCAAAACCCTAGAAGACTTGTGAGAACTAGAATAAAAAGAAACACAGTGTTGTTTTCCATATACACAATGTTCACAAAATTTGAACTCAAGATTACAATCATCAAGGCCTTCACCAAGGCTCTTATTTTTTAAGGTTCTAAGACCCTTATCACCAATGTGACCAAGTCGTTAGTGCCATAATATTGTCTTCTCTGCAAGAAGCTTCATTTCTATGGAATGAGCACCCTTAGGTACCCAAAATGTATGACCATCAAATGTAGCTACAACACGCTTCTCTACATGATCTGATGGTGAGGATGAAGAATCCAAAGGTCTCTTCTTTGGTACATCAGAAGAACTATTGCACTGAACAATGCATGCATCAAGTTGAAACAAAGTGCCAATATGAACCCCCTTAGTTAACACCATAGCTCCTCTTGTCATCTTGCATCCTCCACTAAAGAAAACAACTTGCACTCCAGAATCATTCAGTTTACTTACAGAAATCAAGTTTCATGCCAAACTCAAGATATGCAAAACACCATTAATCCCCTTCACTCATCCATCAAGAAATCTAATTTTGACTCTTCCACAACCAACAATCTTTAGGTGAGAGTCATCACCCAGGTACACCTCTCTACAATTGTACTCTTCATACTTTGAGAACCAACCTCTATGAGAGGTCATGTGAAAGGATGCACTCGAATCTATCAACCACACATCTTTCAATGCATGGGCTGAAAAGGCTGCAATAAATGCTTCTCCATCATCTTGAGATGATTTTTTGGATTCAGAATTGGAGAAAAAAAAAATTCTTCTTCTTCTCCTTCTTGCAATCTTTTCGAATGTGACCAACTTCACCATAGTTCCAACATTTTTCCTTGGACTTCTTACCAGGAGACTTAGATCTCCTCAGAAACTTTGACTTAGATTTCTTGTCTTTCTTTTTGCCTCTCTCCTTTGGTCTTCCACGAACAACAAGGGCCTCCTTGGCCATCTTAGAAGACTTCCTTTGCATCTCTTCAGATAATAATGAGGCAACCACCTCATCCATCTTGAAGGTGGAAGTAGTGCTTCCAATAGCCATCACTAGGTGATCCCAAGAGTCTAGCAACAAACACAAAAGGAGCATGCAATGGTCTTGTTCATCAATCTTGTCTCCAACAGAACCCAATTGAGCAACCAACATATTAAATGCATTTAGATGATCTACCATAGATCCTTCATCTTCCATTTTCAGAGAATACATCTTCTTTCTCAAGAAAATTTTGTTTACCAAGGATATAGCCTGATAGACATCATCAAGCTTCTTCCATAGAGAAGCAAAAGTTTTCTCTTCACAGAAATTTAGGAGGATGAAATCAGCCAAACAAAGTCTAATAAGACCCTTAGCTTTCCTATCCATGAGATCCCAATCTTCTTGTTTCATGCCCGACAGTTTGGTTCCAAAAATAACAGCCCATAGATCACAATCTATGAGCATGTCCTCCATTTTGAGCTTCCAAAGTTCAAAATTACTATCATTAAACTTTTCCATCTCAATCCTCCCAGATGTTCCTGTCATCTCTTTCTTGCAACAAGTTAATGAAATATGCTTCTGCAAAACTCCCACAGAAATAAATATCAGCTTAAAAAACCCTTCTAACCCAACAAAGGAATCAAGGCTGGCCAAGCTCTGATACCACTTGGAAGGAAACTAGTTGGGTGGAAACAACTTCCTACACTAATCTAAGTAGGGGAGATTTACAAAAATTTCTTTTAAACACCTTATTCAATTACAATAAGTGAAACACATAGAGAATAATGAAATAGAACAAGTGTAGACACTAAAAAATGTCCTAAGTCTGTGAGCGTCATTTTTCTTGGTTGTTGTCCTTCAATAATCGAATAATTTTAATTATTCAATTATTCTCAATCACATTCCTCTATTAATTAATCAAATTTTTAATTATATGATTAATTTTCCTTCTTATCTCTATTCTATCCTAATCAATTAAAATTATTTAATTGTGTTGCTAATATACCCCTTTCTTCAATAATTAAATAAATCATTATTTATTTAATTATTTGTCTTTCATCTATAGTCAGATAATAATAATAATAATTTGACCTTTTATTCTTCTATAATTAAATAATTGTCGAAATTATTTTATTTTGTGTCATTCCTCTCTTTTGAATAAATAATTCAAATTAATTATCCATGTTTAATTTCCATTTATCCATTTAATTAAATTGATTAATTTAATTAAATCTCCTTTTTCATTTTCTCCAAATAAATAATTTGAATAAATAATTTATTTTCCACTTGTCCCTTTCCTCCATTTTTGAATAAATAATTTAAAATAAATTATTTATGCACCTCTTCTGGTCAAAAATTCCTTGTCATTAACCTAGGCTATCATAGACTTCATTGTTGTCATAGTCATTAGGCGCATAGCCATTGGCGTCATACCTGTCATAATCCTCCCATGAATGGCATATTATGGTTACATCAATTCTCAACCATTGATCTTGGCATCTTTCTAGAAGTTCAATCTTGGCCTTTCATTTCATAACCTCCCTCTCATCCATTCCCATCTGTCGATCTTGGAATCTTTCTAGAAGATTGATCTTAGTCATTTGTTTGAATGGTTGTCTATAAAAGCAACCTTCATCTCCCATTTTCACCTTAACAGCCTTTCATCTCCAACTTTCTTGCTTACTATTTGCAGGTACTTGCACAAGTTTACTACAAAATATGAGGGAAATATTGCATAAGAAGGAGAGACAAGAGAAGTAATCAACCATAATGGGGAGTATTTTATTTACTTGCTTTGAGTTTATTTCTCTTCATTATTTGTGTTCTCTTGTTTAGGTTTGGTTAATAGTCTAGAAGTGTTGGTTGTCACTTTTTCTAGGCTATAAACTCTCTAACCCCATCTTACATTGGTGAACCCAATGCGAACATTGTTTTTTGCAAAAAAAATTGTACGGATTTTGCTTGTTTTTGTAGATTTAGAACAATGCAATTGTTAAGCGTAGCGACGCATTTTCTAGGAAGCGACACATTTGACAAACGCAATGATGCACTCGTCCAAAAGTGACACATCTACAGAAGCCATCCATGGGCCATAAATTTGAATTCAAAAATGGGATGCAATTGATTTCATGTGACACAATGCAACGACGCAACTGCAGAAAGGAGCGACGCATTTGTCTACTAGGTATAAAGTTTCAATTTTATTATCTTTTTCATTTTTATTTTGGTTTGTGAAAGTAGAGCATAGTTTATGGGTTACTGATTTTCTATTTGCATTGTGTGGATTTGAAGTGGAGCTCCCAAAACTGCTTCTTTTGAAGCAACCAAAAAATTGAGCTCTTAGTTTAGTTTCCTTTAAGTTCTCTAGTTCAGTTTCATTTCTTTATTATCTAGTTTGGATTTCTAGTCTAGCTTTAATCTTTCGTGCTAATAGGGTTTTTGCAGCTTTTTTTTGGTTGGTCCAAGATCACTTTGTGAAACTACTAATACATGGTTTTTTAGGTTTGAATGTCCAAGGATTTATTTTGAAACCACAATCTCGTTTTCTTTATATTAGATAACACTTCATTTGGTGCTCTAAAAAGAACGATTGTCTTTCTCACATAGATTTAATTAGAGTGTAAATGAACCACATATCTTAGTGTTTGAAGGATGGTAGGTATTATGCTCTCACCTTGTGCAAACTTGGTGATCAGAAAGCCAAACCCATATGTTTTTGTGTTTATTCCTTAGAGGGGCCTACCTCGCAAGAGGGAATGACTCCAACTAGTTTTTCACTCGGGCCAGTATATAAAAGGATAAGACTAAACTGTCAAGTCCTCATAGTATGTAGGCCTTATCCATCCAGTGTAAGTTTTATTTTAAAGTTATAAGAGCCCCTAGTAGAGTGATTAAAGCCTTAAGTGGCTTGTTGGACGCTCGCGAGGTGCCATGTCCCTGAGTATTTACTAGAACCCTCCTTTTTTTAGAAGCCTATCCTTTCGGTCGTTGCTTGGTATGGTGTAAGGTATAGTAACATGCATAAAGTTACTCACTACTGACTCCCTTGAGTAGAGATAGCAGTTCCCGAGAAATGACTACCTGGGAATTCGAAGTTGGTGCGCCCATAGAAGTGAGTGTTGTGGAGGGGAGCCAGTGCTACCAAACTTCTAATCTATCCACTCTCGAGAAGGACAGGTGTTCTGCACTGATCTGGGGTATTTCAATGGGCCTATACCAAGTATACAAACCCTTTCCTACTAGGATTCATGCTTGTTTTCTTGTTACAATTTCACATCAAACCAAACCAAAACAAAGTGCTTGATATTGTCTGTTGTGTTTTCCAATCATATTTCATCAAAAATAGTCAAAAACTTGGATCAAAATCATTGCAAAATATCAAAACTTTCAAAAACATCATTAGGGAAAACTTTAAGAAACCCCCCCCTCGACGAAGGTGTAAAATCTTGGTGAATCTTGTATACTTCCCGATAAAAATATTAGTTTTAGTGGAGAATTTTTTTCATTTTTCATGAAAAAAAAAATCCATCAACAAATCTTTTCTAATTGTTATAAGTCTATGGAAAATCCTGGCAAAATGCAATTTTTTAAAAACCACTTAAATTTTTCAATTGGCGATTAAAATCTATTTTTAAACCAAGAAAATATTTCGATTGGCGAATTAAACCTATTTTCAAACCAGAAAAAATAATTTTGTTGGTGATTAAAACTTTTTTTCAAACTAAAAAATAAAATTCATTGGCGAATTAAACCTATTTTCAAATGATTAAGAAAAAAACATTGGCGAATTAAACATTGTTTAGTAAGCGAAGGAGGTGCAAAGTTTCCGTAAAAAGTGAAGCATTTATGAAGGTTTTTTTCCGGCGTTGGATGTACGTTTCAGAATCGGCATTAATGGAGATGGCTGGAAAATTGAGATGTATTAAAGACACACATCTCATGTAGTTGGTCGGTGGTGGGTGGTTGTCTGGAAGCTAGTGAACCAAGAAACAATGGAGGCCAGTTTCACCTTGACATCACAGAGGAAGCTAGACCCTTTCATTGGCAAAGTGTCTATGAAGCAACTGGGGTTTATTTCTCTTCAAGGATGTGTAGGTGGCGCAAGCAGTTCAATTTATTTTGGGTAATGGCTTTGAAAAATTAAAGCAATAGATACAAGACCAATATGGATATTTATTCGTTGGTCATGGCTTGGGGTTTGGACTTAGGAGAGTCGGTGGATGTAGTGAGGAAAGTCATGAAAACTCTAGGTTCACAAAGATTTTTTAGAGGATATGGAAGGCATTCTAGAATGGGCGATACCAAGAGTGGGGCTTGTTAAGGTTGAAGGCATGGATGGTGGAGGCCCAGAGCTCGCGATTTAAATCATCTCTTTATCAGGTGGCCAGAAGGATGCACCAAAGCTCTTGTGGTGAGAAGGTGTGGAGCGCAGGTGGAAGCACTCAAAATCTACGTCGAGCTAATGGAGGTCAAGGAGGTCATAGAGAATCTCAAAGACATCACTAGAGCATAGATGTGTGAAAAGAAGGGTCTGCGCCGAGGAAGAAGATGAAGCCGTTAATGGAGATAGAGTCATTGGAGACAGGTAATTCATCGAAGGCGTCTTGAGTAGTACAAGTTTTTAAAAATATTTAGATTACTGTACTAAATCTTGTCTGTGATTTTGTTTTTTGGGGGTTATGCATGGATTTGCATTGTAATTGTAAAACACCTTGGGGCATGAACAATGGTTGGAAGGGTAGATTTTAGGCGAGTATGATTAGGGATAATTTGATATGTTGGAAATGGAAATTGTGTTGGTTAATCAAATTTTTTGGTAGTTGATGGATGAACATAAATCTAAAGTATATTTTATAGCATTAGTTTAGAATTGGAATAATTCTTTCTAAAGTATATTTTATAGCATTAGTTTAAAATTGGAATAATTTTTGGTAGTTGATGGATGAAGATAAATCTAAAGTATATAATAATATTTATGATAAAAATATAAATTAGTTTAGAATTGGAATAATTCTTTCTAATTTCACTTTAAATTAATATATATGATTTATTCAACAACATTTATTTTATAGCATTTTTTTACAGTGATTCTCAACTTTGACTTTTTTCAAGATAATACAACATTTGGTTTTATTGGTGAACATGTTCAAATTTTATTTGCCTTTTACAAATAATTTATGTTTTTAGATAGATGAATTTAAGGATTAAACTATTAAAAAAATTCAACATTTATTTTATAGCATTTTATTTAATATACATTATGATTAATAAAATCAATAATATTTTAATATTAAAGATTTTATATAAATTAAATATTTTTTTGATAGTTAAATTTTTCATAAAACATAAAGTGAAAGGCATTTGAATGAATAAAAGCATCACAAAATTTGCATGTAATGGTGGGAGTGGTAGTCAAATTCAGGGCACGGCGGTAATAATTTTCCAAACTCCACACGTACCGATCTTAATTACCCATTGATCCTCTAGTCATGTCCACTTGCTAAAATCTGCTTGTGATCTTCACTTCATAAATGCACCGTCCTTGCCACCTTTCCTATCTTAATTCACCAAATTCGAGGTTTTGGTGCTTTTCCTACCCTTAGTTGCAAGTCTTTCTTGGTCATCTATGTAGTTGGTGGGTCAGAAGTTTTGACAACTTCGAAACTTCAAACTTTGGTTCTAAGGTTCTAAGTTTCGGCGACCACGCAACATTATGGACCACTACCATTCGATGAATTTTTGATGGACGGCTATAGTTGCATTAGGAAGTATATCTCTCAAAAGCGATGAATTTGTGAATTGAAACCTCCAGAATTACACTAGAACTATTAGATGCGGACACGTGGGGAGATCAAGGCTCATCATCATGGTAATGAACCTGATGGTTTGGATTTTGGTGATGAGCGATACAAGAAATTAAGTGGTAGAAATATGCACGTGCAGATAGTTTGATTTAAAAGAGGGACCGCCTACGAAGAACGTAGGACCAAGGCTTAAAAACTTAAGAACATTTTACACAAAGGATGTAAAGGAAAATCAATATTATAACCCGCGACCATTAGATAAATTTACGATGGATGGTTGTAGTTGCATTCCAAAAGTAAATCTCTAAAGTAGTAGACTTGCAAATTGAAACCTTTGGAATAACACTAGAACCATTAGATGTGGACACATGGTGAGATCAAGGCTCATTTCTCTCTTTTCAATGCCTCGATGTATTACATTTCATTTAATAGTAATTCTCAATCTTTTAGTTTTGAACATCCAAAGCAATTAATTGGATAGCTCATAACTTTAATGAAACAATATTTGTAATGATTTCATATCGTTTGAGTGACACTAGCAGTGCTGACTAGAGTTTGGG
>VDFB02353493.1:17094252-17268771 GCA_007258455.2 Sequoia sempervirens | reverse complement strand
ACAAAAAAATTGAGCTCTTAGTTTAGTTTCCTTTAAGTTCTCTAGTTTAGTTTCATTTCTTTATTTTCTAGTTTGGTTTAGTTGTTAGCTTTTGGATTTCTAGTCTAGATTTAATATTTTGTGGTAACAGGGTTTTGTAGCTTTTTCATTGGTCCAAGATCATTTTTTGAAACTACTAATACGTGGTTTTGTAGGTTTGAATGTCCAAGGATTTATTTTGAAACCACAATCTTGTTTGCCTTAGATTAGATAACACTTTGTTTGGTGCTATAAAAAGAATGATTGTCTTTCTCACATAGATTTAATTAGAGGGTAAATGAACCACATGTCTTAGTGTTTGAAGGATGGTAGGTATTATGCTCTCACCTTGGGAAAACTTGGTGATTAGAAAGCAGACCCATCTATTTTTGTGTTTATCCCTTAGAGGGGCCTACCTCACAAGAGGGAATGACTCCAACCAGTTTTTCGCTCAATCCAATATATAAAAGGATAAGACTAAATTGTCAAGTCCTCATGGTATATAGGCCTTAGTTGTGCAATGTCATTTGAAATAGGGTACCTACCTTTTCTTTTAAAGGTATAAGAGCCCCTAGTAGAGTGATTAAAGCCTTAAGTGGCTTGTTGGACACTCATGAGGTGCCATGTCCTCGAGTATTTACTAGAACCCTCTTGTTTTTAGAAGCCTATCCTTTTGGTCATTGCTTGGTATGGTGTAGGGTATAGTAACATGCCTGAAGTTACTCACTACTGAAACCCTTGATTAGAGATTGCAGTTCCCAGGAAGGGACTACCTGGGAATTTGAAGTTGGTGCACCTATAGAAGTGAGTGTTGTGGAGGGGATCCAGTGCCACCAAACTTCTAGGCTATCTACTCTCAAGAAGGAGAGGTGTTCAACATTGATCTGAGGTATTTCAATGGGCCTATACCAAGTATACAAACCCTTTCCTACTAGGATTCGTGCTTTTTTTCTTGTTACAATTTCACATCAAACCAGACCAAAACAAAGTGCTTGATACTATATGTTGTGTTTTCCAATCATATTTCATCAAAAATAGTCAAAAACTTGGATCAAAATCATTGCCAAAATGTCAAAACTTTCAAAACATCATGGGAAAACTGAGAGCCCCCTCGTGAAGGTGTAAAATCTTGGGTAGATCTTGTATACTTCCAGATAAAAATATTAATTTTATTGGCAATTTTTTATTTTTTTTCGACAAAAAAAAAATCTCAATTGGCGAATCTTTTCTAATCACTAGAAGTCTATGGAAAATACTAGCAAAATGCAATTTTTTTAAAACCACTTAAATTTTTCAATTGTGATTAAAATCTATTTTACCCAAACCAAGAAAATATTTGATTAGTGAATTAAACCTATTTTCAAACCAGAAAAAATAATTTTGTTGGTGATTAAAACTTTTTTTCAAACTAAAAAATAAAATTCATTGGTGAATTAAACCTATTTTCAAATGATTAAGAAAAAAACATTGGCGAATTAAACATTGTTTAGTAAGCGAAGGAGGTGCAGAAGTTTTCGTAAAAAATGAAGCATTTATGAAGGTTTTTTTCCGACGTTGGACATACGTTTCAGAATCGGCATTAATGGAGATGGCTGGAAAATTAAGATGTATTAAAGACACACATCTCATGTAGTTGGTCGGTGGTGGATGGTTGTCTTGAAGCTAGTGAACCAAGGAAACAATGGAGGCCAGTTTCACCTTGACATCACAGAGGAAGCTAGACCCTTTCATTGGCAAAGTGTCTATGAAGCAACTGCAGGGTTTATTTCTCTTCAAGGATGTGTAGGTGGCGCAAGTAGTTCAATTTATTTTGGGTAATGGCTTTGAAAAATTAAAAAATAGATACAAGACCAATATGGATATTTATTCGTTGGTCATGGCTTGGGGTTTGGACTTAGGAGAGTCGGTGGATGTAGTGAGGAAAGTCATGAAAACTTTGGTTCACAAATATTTTTTAGAGGATATGGAAGGCATTCTAGAATGGACGATACCAAGAGTGGGGCTTGTTAAGGTTGCAGGCATGGATGGTTGAGGCCCAGAGCTCGCGAATTTAAATCATCTATTTATCAAGTGGCCAAAAGGACGCACTAAAGCTTTGTGGTGAGAAGGTGTGGAGCGCGAGTGGAAAGCACTCAAAATATACGTCGAGCTAATGGAGGTCAAGGAGGTCATAGAGAATCTCAAAGACATCACTAGAGCATAGATGTGTGAAAAGAAGGGTATGCGCCCGAGGGAGAAGATGAAGCCATTAATGGAGATAGAGTCATTGGAGACAGGTAATTCATCGAAGGCATTTGAGTAGTACAAGTTTTTAAAAATATTTAGATTACTGTACTAAATCTTGTCTGTGATTTTGTTTTTTGGGGGTTATGGGGGTTATGCCTAGATTTGCATTGTAATTGTAAAACACCTTGAGGCACAAACAATGGTTGGAAGGGTAGATTTCAAGCGTGTATGATTAGGGATAATTTGATATGTTGGAAATGGAAATTGTGCTGGTTAATCAGCTTTTTTGGTAGTTGATGGATGAACATAAATCTAAAGTATATTTTATAGCATTAGTTTAGAATTGAAATAATTCTTTCTAAAGTATATTTTATAGTATTAGTGTAAAATTGGAATAATTATTGGTAGTTGATGGATGAAGATAAATCTAAAGTATATAATAATGTTTATGATAAAAATATAAATTAGTTTAGAATTGGAATAATTCTTTCTAATTTCACTTTATATTAATATATATGATTTATTCAATAGAATTTATTTTATAGCATTTTGTTTACAGTGATTCTCAGCTTTGATTTTTTTTAAGATAATATAGCATTTGGTTTTATTGGTGAGCATGTTGAAATTTTATTTTCCTTTTACAAATAATTTATGTTTTTAGATAGATCAATTTAAGGATTAAACTATAAAAAAAAATTCAACATTTATTTTATAGCATTTATTTAATATACATTATGATTAATAAAATCAATAATATTTTAATATTAAAGATTTTATATAAATTAAATATTTTTTTGATAGTTAAATTTTTTCATAAAACATAAAGTGAAAGGCATTTGAATGAATAAAACTGTCACAAAATTTGCATATGACAGGTAGGAGTGGCCGTCAAATTCCAGGCCTGGCCGAGAGGTAATAATTTTCCAAACTCCACATGTACCGATCATAATTACCCATTGATCCTCTAGTCATGTCCACTTGCTAAAATTTTCCCACGATCTTCACTTCATAAATGCACCGTCCTTGCCACCTTTCCTATCTTAATTCACCAAATTTGAGGTTTTGGTGCTTTTCCTAACCTTAGTTCCAAGTCTTTCTTGGTCATCTATCTAGTCGGTGGGTCAGAAGTTTTGACAACTTTGAAACTTAAGACTTTGGTTCTAAGGTTCCAAGTTTCAGTGACCACGCGACATTATGGACCACTACCATTCGATGAATTTTTGATGGACGACTATAGTTGCATTCCGGAAGTATATCTCTCAAGCAGTAGATTTGTGAATTGAAACCTCTGGAATTACACTAGAACCGTTAGATGCGAACACGTGGGGAGATCAAGGCTCATCATCATGGTAATGAACTCGATGGGTTGGATTTTGGTGATGAGCGATAGAACTTAAGTGGCAGAAATATGCACATGCAAAAAAAAAAATTTAAAAGAGGGACCACCTACGAAGAACGTAGGACCAAGGCTTAAAAACTTAAGAACATTTTACACAAAGGATGTAAAGGAAAATCAATATAACCACGACCATTCGATAAATTTTTGATGGATGGTTGTAGTTACATTCTGGAAGTAAATATCTAAAGTAGTAGACTTGCGAATTGAAACCTTTGGAATAACACTAGAACCGTTAGATGCAAACACATGGAGAGATCAACGCTCATATCTCTCTTTTCAATGCCTCGACGTATTACATTTCATTTAATTGAAATTCTCAATCTTTTAGTTTTGAACATCCAAAGCAATTAATTGGATAGCTCATAGCTTTAATGAAACAATATTTGTAATGATTTCATATCATTTGAGTGGCACTGGTAGTGCTTATTGGAGTCTGGTGATTTTGACAGCTTTTCAGATTGAGGTACAATTTTCATGTAGCCATACATCAATCAAATTAAACATTTTACTTTTTAATTGTACATGTAAGGCTTAAGATACACGAATTGACTAAGTTCATTTTTTGGTTTGCACGAATCAAACTGATAGCAGCACTAATGGCCCATAATTTATTAAATAGGGTAAGTAATAGTGATAGTAATAATGTGACATTGCAATTCAATTGTAATAAAATAAATGGTTATAAATTTACAGTAAAGAGTTATTTTCTACGTTCAATGTCTATGAATCTATTCAAATCATTTTTTTTTCCTTTGAGAAATTAAGTATTATCTATTTATGAAATAATTGCATACAGATTTAAAAGTAAAACATAAAGCAATACAAATGAAAAAAGAAAGTTGCCATCAAAGAGTTATTTTCTAAGTTTAGTGTCTATGAATCTATTCAAATTAGTTTTTTTATCTTTGAGAAATTTAGAATTATCTATTTATGAAATAATTGCATGCAAAGGTGGAGTAAGTAGCCATTTATCACATTGCATTTTCAAAATTTGAAGTAGTGGTAGAAAATTCTAGAAAGGTGAGTTGTGGGCAAGGAGTAAAATGGAAACGTCACTTGCATTGGACATATAGAAGCAACAGTAGGCCTTTAGAGGGGAAATAACCGATAAACGACTGCAGGGGTTGATGAATTTGACCCATCCACTCATTCTTTGGGCAACCAAGTAGGTGGTTGGGCCATAATTTTTTAAGGCTTATCATAGAGCCAAACTAAATACGGAGATTCTGGCAATGTTCTTAGTAGTCCTTTTGCATATGGGAGTCTGGAAAGAGTTGCAAAAAATTGACCCAAATGGTCTTTGTGCATGCATGGTTGGGCAGCATTGACGTGGTACTAGATAATGTGGATGAGAATAGGAAAATTCCCATGCCACAGAACTACTACATGATGCGGATGAGAGGAAGAGAGGTAATGAAGTTTCCTTTGGTCTGAACCATTGACCCAAAAGGATTTGAAAAATTGTGGGCTGAAAGGGACCATAGCATTTTCTTTCTCCTCAGGGCAGCAAAGCTGACGACCAATCTCCCGCATGGGTGGGAAATGAGATACACTTAGGAAGAAGGTCTGGTAGAGGAAATTGTAGCAAGTGATGATCATGATTGGGACCTTGGAGATGGGGAAGAATGGCTTGTGAATGATCCTAGGGACCTCGTGGAAAAGGCCAAAATCCCAACACACTAGAAATGTGGAGTAGACTTCCCGGTGATTGCAAATTAGAAGGCATACCTGAAACGCATAGATTCGGAGGATGATGATGATGAAGAGGATGATGATGAATGATAAAGTCTGGTTGGGTATGATTTCATATTTTTTTTGTTGAATAGCAATAGTAACAGTAATAGGGTAATTCAGTTAGTCTCGATTCTTGGAGTGCCTGTACTAAAATTCAGGCCAATTTTGTAATAAATTCTATAATGTATGAAAATATGGGTGGGCTAGCTGATCAGGGAAGGTCACTTGACAGAAAAGGCCTTCAGGGTAGTTTTTTGAAAAATAGAAACTCATGTAATCCTTTCTTTATAATCAATACGAGGTGCTTCCCCTAGTAGTGTTTTACCTAGCCAAAAAATAATAATTGCATGCGGATTTAAAAGTAAATCATAAAGCAATACACATGTACTACATTTACATTTTCACTAGTGATCCAACAAAAGCTCGGTGATTGTGCTTACATTTGTATTTATACTATGTAATAATGTGACATTGTAATTCCTTTTATTAAGTCCTTTGCAATTGCAACATTAAGTGTTAATGTGCTCAGTGCTATTAATGGTTGTGCTATTAATGTGACATTGTAATTCATTTTATAAAGGCCTTGATAATCCAAGCGCATTAATGGTTAAAAATAAAAAAACTTTAAAACACATGTTTATTGTTTATATCATAAATTACTCAACCGTTCGATGAACATTTGGTGTATGGTTGTAGACTCAAAATAAGGGAGCAAAGAAATCTTAGTCGCTAGGCCTCCGAGTTTTATAACCATGTGACATGTCGCATTATCGCAGAGTTCTAAATTTTCATAACTACCCAATTCCCCAACTTGGTTCACTTTGTTGAGTAACTTAAGTTCATGCATACATAACCTTTGAGTTACTGTGTGTGGATTTAGTCGGTGGGTCGGAGGTTTCAAAAACATTGAAACTTCATACTTTGGTTTTGAGGTTCCAAGTTTCAGCAACACATGACATGATGGACTTATCTTTCCTTTCAAAGGCGTCATCGTCTGACATCTCATTGAATGTTATGTATGGAATAAACTTGAGTTGTCTTTTCAAGAATTTCCAAAAGCATGCAGGTTTAAAGGATATCTTTTCGAGGTATGAAATTGAATGCCACATTTAAAGTATTTCCTATCAAAAATAATGGCATAAGTGGGTGGCAAAGTTGTACTCAAACATTTAGCCTGTATTCTCATTCTTTGTCAAGGCCAGTACTTCTCAAGTGCAAACATTCTTTTTACTCAAACTTTTAACCTAAATTCTTGTTCTTTGTCAAGGCTAGTACTTCTCATAATCTCGTGTGCAAACATTCGTTCTCCATGAATTTGTGCTCATGCAGAGTGAATGTTGGGTCAATGTAAGGGATACGACACTCGAACCTTTTAAGTTAGACAAATTTTGGGCGCGCCTAGAGAGGGACGACAAGTCTGAGCTGGATATAAAACTCTTAGAAAATAGGCTAGCTCAGGCTAGAGGGTTTCCAGAAGTTGTGTTGAGTGTGGATCTGATAAGTGCATGTGCAAGAAGTTACATTCCACAGACACGGGAAATTAAAGCCAAGGATAGAACTGTAATTGTAGAAATTTCTCCTGAAGTTGTTTCCCGCACATTGGGGATTCCAGAAAGGGAACCTGTAGAAGACATTTCTATCATAATGGCAAGTGAATTTTTCAAAGCGAATAAGGACTAGTGTAGGAACTCGATGGTCAAAACCTAGTTGAAGTCTGAAAAGAAAGGTAAGTCACAACTGCTGAGTAACTCAAAAGATTGCATTTTAAGGGAAAAATTGCATATGCTATTGCTTTATTGCACCGCATTGTTGGGAATGCACAAGTGGAGTTATTTGAGGATTGGATGTGTTGGTTTATCTTGATAGTCTGTGATGAGAACATTTTCATTGACTAGGCTGAAGTTATTTGCTTCCATTTGACTGAGCAATTAATTAATTTCCATAAGGCTGCTACTTTTTGTATGTGTTCTTGTCTGACATACATTGTAGGTAGTCAGAGGTCCTTTTGGCCTGGGTTGGAGCCACAAGGAACCCTAGCTTTTGATATTCCTGTGTATAAATGCTTTCCTCAGTTCACTAAACAATTTGGAATGGGTGATTTTTGTTGTGTTAATGATGCATTTTTAATGGAGGTCGTGAGGAAGCTAGATAGAAATCCAAAAATGTGCCTTTCCCCTTAATCAATTTCTCTTTTATCAAATTTGGGAGTTTTTATATCCAATTTGATAGTTTTTCCTATTTGAGAATAGGGCATTTTGAGAAAAAGCCCCATTTAAATTACCTCAGTATCTTGAAGATTTGCTGATATTTCTAGAAGTTTATCGACAAATGGCCATGGTTAATATTAAGTATACGAACATGGGGAAAGGAGGGTATATCTTCCCATTGGAGACCCCTTCTTTTGTGTGCAAATCAAACCAGATGGTCAGGGGAGCTAAAGGAATTCTCAAGGAATATAACCTCTAGAATCTATCTATGAGAGCTAATTTTGACAGTAAGGGTTTTGTGAAGCATAATCTCTATGGAGGGAGCTTATATTGGCATCACCCATCTATCAAAGATTTCTGGGAAGATTCTGTCAATGAGAAGGAAGTTTTGAGAAGAGATTATATGAGGCTAACACTAAAATAGATACAATCTTTCGGTCTATCATTTCACATTCCTAAAAATGTCGCTGAGGATTCAACAATCAGAGATCCTGTATATGAAAAATTGTTTGATAAATCCCACCCTAGGGTTGATTGGAGCCAAAGTGAAATTTCATATATGAGGGTGTGTGTTTCCTTAGTGCTTAAAAGAACCCAGGACTGGTTGGATGGGAAGTGGATGCAAGTTTTTGGTCATGTTCAGAGCCTAAGTCATCACAAAAGAATGAACAAGGGTCTACGCAAGCATCTGGTGCAAGTGTATCATCAAGGAAACCCTTTGTGAGGTCCTCTAGTGAAAATTATTAGTCAGGAGGTGATGGCGATAGGCCAGAAGAAACAGTCACTAGAGATTTTGAAGCTATCTTTAAAAAATCGTTGAAGATAATATCTTTCCTCTTTTGTCTTACTCTGAATTTCCCTCTTCTTTGCCTCTAGTTGATAATCCACCTATCACTCCTAACACTCCTAAAGAATCTATTAGTGGAAATGAAGCTTCTGGTTTGGTAGTAGCCTCCCCAAGATGGCTGAAAAAAGCAGTGGAGAAGAAGAGAAAGCATATTCCTACAATGATAGTTGGAGTGGATATAGTTTCAAAGTTACTTCAAAGCTCTTCAAAACCTAAGAAATCTAGGAGGATGTCAAGGATGGTGACTGATGCTACTTCTAGAAATCAAATGTTAGAAACTGTTGAGCCTATGAAGGATTTAAATGAAGATGAAATAATGGAGGCAGACTACAAATTCACACATGTTGATATGGGGCCTCCACCACTGGAAGGTGATGTGTACCATGCCAATTATTCAGTCAATACTTTGATTAAAAGAGGGAAAGAATAGAGGAAAGAAAATATAAAACTAGAATCTCAAGTCCTCACATTGAGTAACTTTATTTCTTCCATGGCACTCCTACATCTGATGAAGCCTCAATTTCTTAGGTAGAGGGCATCGGTGTGCTCACCATAGAGAAAATTAAAAAGAATTTGAGTTATTCCAGAACTGTTTGTGGGGGGATTTATAAAATTTCTCAAAAGGCTATCTTCTTTCTAAATAAATATGTGCTCTTTTACACTTGAGTTGTTAAGAAGAGGGAGGAGTTAGTAACAAAACTTCAATAGCTTAGAAAAGATCAAACTAGTCTCTATGTGCTCTCTCAGGAAATGAAAGAATTGAACTCTATGGATCTGAAGCTATTAATTGGTGAGAAAATAGTGAATAATCCTAAGGAGCTAGACCCTTCCTGGTTCGTTTCATTGGAATGGAAATTAAATATATATGATAATCTGGTGAAGGAAATTAATAATACACTTGATCAATATTATAAAATGTTGATGGAAGTTAAAGAAGATTTCCGTATTCTGGGAGTGGAAATTACTGATGAGTTTGATGAAAACATTCTAGATACAAAAGAGATCTCTTTGAAGTTAAGAGAGATATTCAAGAAAGAAAAAGTTGATCTTGCTACAGTGACATGGGAGTCCTTCTCAAAACTCAGTGGAATGGAGATCCACCTGAGGACTTATAAATGTGGAGAAGAGAAAAGATCTCAGATGTTGGTTGAGTGTGAAAAGGATTTGGTCACATGGAGAACTAGGTTACAGATTACTACAACTCCAGGAAGCAAAAACATCATCGCAATTTTCATGAAGTACTGGGAATACAGGAAAAGAGTAAAGGCACAGGAGGCGTTACTAAAGGAGAAGGAGGCAGAAATAATTGAAAGCAAAGGAGTGGGTGTTGGGAGTGGGACCATTGTTTAGTTTTTAGTTTTTATGTTATTTTCTTTAACTTGTCTCTCTTGATACTTCAAATATTTTTTATTTTAATTTCTAAAACGGTTGTCTTCAAGAAACCGTTATCAAGACAAAAAATGTAAAACTCTATATTTTCCAGTGGATTGTTTATTATTGGAATGATAGATTTTTTGATAGTTTCATTGTTGTGGAATGTTTATCTATGAATAAATATTTTATGGTGATGGATGCATAAGGATTTCTCAGTATAATTTAGGTGATTTGGTAGTTTAAGCTTTTATTGTTTAAGTTTGGTGGATGCCTTTATAAGTTATTTATGTTGAATTGTTAGCTTTTGTTAGCTTATAACTTATAAGTTATGGATGTTGAATTGCTAGCTTTTGTTCAAGGAATGGATTAATTAAATTCCTTTTAGTTATATATCAAAGATTGTGTGAATGGCAGTGCAATAGCAATTTATAAGTAGTGAGATAAGTGTTGTTCTTTAAAAATGATGCAGAATCGCATATCAAATTCAATACCATGGAATACAATATAAAAAAATTGGATTTTCCTAACCTTAGTCGCTAGTCCTCAAAGTTTTATAACCTTATCACGGAGTTCTAAATTTTCATAACTTCCTGATTCCCCAACTTGGTTCATGATTCACTTTGTTGAGTTGCAAGTCTTTCCTAGTCAACTTTCTACTTGATGGGTTAGAGGTTTTGAAAACTTCAAAACTGCAGAATTTGGTTCTAAGGTTCACTTTGTTGAAGCAAGAATGGAAAAGAGATAAAGAAAACTTATTATTATAACTAATAACACTATGAAGAAATGATCACTCACCTTTTAAGTCTACATTTTAGGCTTTCACTAACTTTCGAATCGAGAAGTAGAACCTCAAAACCAAACAAAATGTGTAAAAATAAATGACACTTTCAATTGTATTTATATCAATCCATGATTCCATATTTGGAAAATTTCACAGGATTTTTAAATGGTATATTAAAAATTTGGTGAATCTCGCATGCTTATACAACAATACATTGTAGTTTTCAAGGTGAAATGTGTCCTCAAATGTAATTATTTTTTAATGTTATTGGCGAAATAGGTCCTCATGAGCAACTATGTATAAATTTTAATTGGCGAAATGGGTCTTCACAAGAAACTATTTGTAAATTTTAATTGGTGAAATGGGTCCTAATACAATGTTGTTTTAATAGTATTGGTGAATATGTAGGTGTTTTATTAAATGCTTTTGGGATTCCAGGTGAAAATATTAGTTGGTCCAATTGAAATGCATAGTTTGACAATGGAAAATTTATTGCTTAAATATGCCTCATAAAAAAACTCATTGGTGAATGGACATGCATTGGACCTATAGTTCGTAAAATCTGAGCAATTGGACACCCTGTTGGGTGTGAGAAATTCGCCAATTTTGACTTGGCCAATTCCTAGAATTTTCCAATTGGCGAAGATTCACCACTAAATTTTTCCCTAAACATCATTCTCGAACCATAACTATTACTGTGAACCACAACTGAGATCTAGAAAACTGCAACTATCTTCTTGAACCACAATTGTTGAAAATAGAGTCGCATCTAATAACCTAAACCACAACTATGAAACACATCTACTGAAAACTAAACCACAATTTTTTGCTAAACAAAAACTCCTAAAATCTATCCAAAATTTGATCGAAACAAATCCACAGTGACCTCTGTCTGGTAAACTAGAGACTCGCAATTTTTACCAACTCATTCTAGCATTTTCATTAGAAACACATTGAATTATAGGTTGCATTCCTCCATCCTTTGCATTGCACAAACTAGACCTTGCCTCTTAGGTTGCATCTAGCCCTTCAGATTTTGAACATAGGGAGACCTTTGAGCCTTTGGAAATTTGTGGTTACATATTCTATTTTTCATTGACCATTATCCTTCATATTATCAATTCTTATCATTATCGCCCTTATCACATTTGAGTCTTAAGCCTTTGTCCTAGCCTAGACTCAACCTTATCAAAATCATCTCCTTGGTTACCACAAATGGTCAGTGACACTTGGAATTGTTACCTTGGGTTCACATTAGCTTGATTTGCCACTCTTTGTTTAAGATTTTTGGACTCCTTAGCATTTCCTTATTCTCATTTAGACTTATATTCCTTAGATTGCACCTTGCACCCTTATTTCCAAAAATAAGATAAAAATTAAAAAAATAGCTCACTTTATCTTAGCATCATATCAATATTTCACCCATTAGTCTCATTATCCTTGCATTTTTATATCCCAAAAATACAAAAACATAGTTTCATCCTTAGTTGCATTATTACCTTAATCCTCAATTAGCATCATTTAGTCATCTTATCATCATTATTGATCATTAATCAATCTTTAGTGTTCTTTACCATCCATTTCTTGCATTAGTATCATTATCCTTATACTCAAGAAAATCCAAAAAAAACATAGTTTAGTTCATCATCATCTTGCATTGTCTTTCAACTTGCAAAAGTCTCACATGGTTGAAACAAGGTCAAAAACCAAACAAAAGGACATTGATTTCCTAAGTGACCATTTTCCTGATAATACCACAGATTCAAATCACTCTACACCTCACAAGAACACACCACAAAGAGAACAAATTGACCCTTGGGAAGACCGAAACCTCAAAGAATTCAACAAGAAATTGACCTCTCAAGAGATTGAAAGGGTTTATCAAGACCCTAGAGTTTTAAGCATAGTTGACCAACTTGTTAGTGTCAATCCAAACAAATTTTTCTACGCATTAGCTAAAAAGGGTGCCAAGTTACCTTAAATTTTTGACATATCAACCATCATAGAAAAAGAAACTAAAAATCTATTTGGCATGCCCTCATCACAACAAATGAAAAAACATACCCCTTGGGACAAAAACACACATGACTACTACAACCATAACACACATACCAAACATCCCAACCCATACTACACAAGGTCAAACTTTCACACTTGGAAATTCTTCAAACACCATGGGTAAAAGCTTCATGAATCTCCTTTTTCAAAGCACAAATCAAGGTTCCACATCATAAGGTTCTACACCTTTGATCCAAAATCTAAACCAACGTCACACACCTTTGATCCAAAATACAAACCAAGGTCCTAAGTCCACACCACAAAATACCAATCAAGGTTCCACATCACAAGGTCCTACCCCTTTGACTCAAAATGCAAACTAAGGTCCTAAATCTACACTTCATAATACAAATCAAGGTTCCTTATTCCAATTTCAAGGTGCCCCTTCATCAATTCAAACCCCACCAACTAAATCTAGAAGGGTTCTCATTGTCTCACAAAGAACCCCAAATCAAAATGCAAATCAAGGATCAATCCCATCACTCCAAAACACTAATCAAGGGGCTCTTCCATCATTCCAAAATCCTACCCAAGGAACCTTTACTTTATTTCAAAATACCAACCAAGGACCTACACCTTCACTTTAAAATTTTAATCAAGGAACCATTCCTTCATTTCAAAACATCAACCAAGGGAACATTCCTTCACATCAAAACATCAATCAAGGGCCTACACCTTCATATCAAAACATTAACCAAGGACTAAATTTTCAAAGCTAAAACATGAATCAAGGGTCCACACCTCAATTCCAAAGCACCATACCAAATGCCAACATGACCTTTGGCACAAACCTAAATGCCAACTTTATTCCAAACCAAGGAAACACACATCCATATGGAAACCAAGGTCCTATGTCCCAAAGTATCAATCCCAATTCAAATCCAACATATGACCCTAACACCAACATCATGGTACCTAACCAAAGAAATGCAACATCATCTCTTACAGGCCTTTTGATACAACATATGCAGTCCTTTGAACAACGTATGATAAACATGAAATTGGGAACCAACAAGAAGACCTACTATGTGGAGGAACTGTGCCCCTTTCCATTTGATCAAAACCTATACATTCCTCCCTCTCCCCCACATTTCACAACACCACCTTTTCCAAAGTATAAGGGGACAGGGGATCGAATTGAACACATTCGATAATTTAACACATCATGTATGGAAGCCTCATATGACCCTACCTATCTGATGATACTATTCCCACAAAGCCTCATAGGAGTAGCCTTATATTGGTTTGCACACCTCCCACCAAGAATCAAAACATGGGTTGAACTACCTAACAAATTCATCAATCACTTTTCCTTCAATATTAAAAACAATGTCACCCTTGCAACATTGAGCATGACCAAACGAGAGGAAGGGGTATCACTTACCTCATTCTACCAAAGATGATGAGGCTTGGTTAGCAAATTCCCTTGTCACATTCCTGAAAGACAACTTGTCACCATGTTTGTAGAAAACCTTAACAGAGAATTGATGAGTCAAATTCAAATCCAATGTTGCACAACCTTTGATCCAAGGGGATACTTTTCACTAAAAATTGAAGAGTCTCATATGCTCCAAAATTCAGCATCATATTGAAGATCTCAAAAAACTGAATCCAATGCAACTTGAACGGGATCAAAAGGAGCACGTACACCCAAGTTATTGCCAGTGAAATTTTGGTCAAACAAGTACCTAAGGCTAATTAGAAAGGAAAAAAATGATCAATTCAGAATAGGTTGAAACTGATGTCGAATCGAAGAGCTCGTTGACATGAACACAATGTCGCTCATTTCATTGAAATCTGAGCCCATACGCAGAATTTATTGCAAGTCAAAGTTTTGAGTACTAAGGTTGACTAGTCCATATGGATGTTGATGTCAGCATGACGTGAGCATGCTAACTCAGCAAGTTGTATTCTAATGTGACAGCTGATATGGCACCATACAACAACATGGACCTGTTATCTCTAAAAATTGCACCCTATGCAAAGTTACAAAAACTGAGCTTTCTAGAGAAACATGGGATCATTTCAAGGTTGTGGGTCACCTAAAGTTGAAATGAACTTCCGAATGAGGCTGGTTCCTAACTGGTAATATCACTTAATTACTAATCTTTGTGAGGTAAAGGGATAAGGAACATAAAAATTGAAAATTACTCCTATGGTGATGCACCAAATTTACTAAGAAGACACATAACACAATTTACACACACAATTTCAGTCAATGACAGAAGCTTAGTTGTACAAAACTCAATCACGTACATTTTCTGCATAAATATTTCATGAAAAGGTTCATATTAGTACACTCCTAGAAGGAAAGAATAACTTCACAACTAAAGAATATTGCGTTATGAACACATCTCACAACCTGCAAAATACATATTGCTCTAAAGAAAGGTGTTGAGACAAGACATAACCACTAGGAATCATTCACTTTCACAAGTAGTTTCATCAATTATACGAGTGCACACAATTTTAATAGAGAGATTGAAAAGTTAAAGCGCTTATACTCATTGATTTCAATGGTGAAACACTGATATGCATGCCTATCATGAGTTACAAAACATAGCCTCTCTTTTGCAAAGAACTCCACGAGTTACAAAAACAGAAAAAAGCACAAGGTAAGAACTGTCTACAAAAAAGGAAAAAAATGTCATATATACAAAAGACCCAGCCCCTAGGGCTTACAAAAAATATATGCTTTCATAAAGATCTGCCCCTAGATCTTTTGGATGAAGTTAATGTTGCATCCCCACTGTCCATGTCGGTGTGGAGTCGCTCCAGGAATTCCCTCCTTGATCTTTTGTGATGCATTTAATGTGCCAATCTCTGGCCCCGTGTTCACTTTGAACCTCTCTGAAGAGTTGTCTCAAATCCCCTGGAGCATTATCATTAATGTCTATCTTCCCTTGCCAGTAGCGATCTTAGTTGTCACCGTGACTCACTGTTCTTCTGCTTACCGATGACACCTCCTAGATATCAAACTAATTCATCACTTGATTCTCAGATCAGGTCCACGTTGCTTATGTTCCGTTGATCTTCTTCACAGGGGTCAAACTGCCACAGCTCCTTGTAGCTTCCTCCGGTTGGTCAAACAGATTCCACACAGGCTTCTTCAGGCAGTCAAAAACTCTTCATCAGAATCGTATGTTGGTGAGACACTGATTGTGTCTCCCCGATGCGATTAGACTCTTCAGTGGTTATTGGTATAGCTCATGACGATCAGCAAGACCACATAGCGAGCTTAAAAGTCACACTGATGTCAAAAACTATCACCCAGACCATCAGTAAGACCATTCACATTCAGGAAGACCTCACGGTGAGCCCTTAGGAATCATACCGATATTGCCATTTCGATGGGCAAGCTGGTCACCATGGCAAGACTCTCCATTGTTGGCAGGACCTTAACGAGTCGGGAAGATGTCTCACCAAGCTCAAGATCTTTGGACGAGCTCATTCCATATCGGCAAGACCCCACTGTGTCGGCAAGACCTCGCATCGATGACGCCTCCTCTCGTCGAGACCTCAAACAATTGGTAGGACATTACTCCGATGGCCAGACGCTACACCGATGCCATCCATGTCGGGGAGACCCTTCGTTATCGGTGAGACCTCTTAGTGAAAAAAAATCACCTCCCCAAGCTCAATCATTTCTTTTGGTGAGATGAATGCAATTTGAGGAGACCTTACGCCGAAGTCCTATCATTATACTATTGTGCTCCCCCATCGGTGAGACAATCGGGTCAGTGAGACTTCTCCCCGAGCTCAAAACTTATACCGAAGGGACCCCTTGTCGGCAAGACCATCAGCGGTTGGCAAGACCTTACACCGAGTGCCAAACATAACATCGAGCCCCTTTTGTTTCAGCGAGACCACCCTCGGTCGGGGAGACATCTCACCGAAGACATCACCATTCGCCAAGACCACACCATGTCAGCAAGACATTTCACTTTTGGGAAGACCTCATGCCGAACCTTCTTGTTTTGGTGAGAGCCCATCTAGTTGGGAAGACACTGCCCGGTTAGCGAGACCTTCCGCCAAACTCTCAACTTGTCACCGAGACCTATGCTTGTCAACCAGACCTCATGCCGAGTTCAACATCTCGCTGAGGGCTCCATTCTTTCGGCAGGACTTTGTCCACTCAGCCAGACTTCATTTCAAAGTCAACTTTCCTATGCCGAACTCACTTCACTTCCGGGAGACTTCACTTGGTTGCCAAGACACCACGGTGAACTTTAAAACATTCACCAAGACCTATGTTTGTCGGTAGGACATCTCCCCGAGACCAAAACCTTATTTTGAAGGCACCATCCCTTTGGTGAGACATCACTCAGTCGTTGGGACGTTACAGTGAGGTCCTTCTTGTCTCCCCGTTGGTATCTCTTTTTGCCGAGACCTTCGTTTGTTGGTAGGACATCTCCCCGAAGGTAAACAACTCTCCCTGACACCGACCTTGTGAACAACTTTCGGTGTGACTCCCATTAGTCAAGAAGACCTCACAGACGGCAACAAGAGCTCATGGCGAAAGCACCCTCCGTCGGTGAGACATCTTGGTGACCCCAAAAACTTCGGCCAGACTTCGATTAATCAGCGAGACCTCTCATCGAGGTCACAATCTTATGCCAAAGGAAAAATCCTTCAGTGAGACCTTCCATCATCTGTTGTCAGGACCTACCTACATTTTCTGAGACATCATAGCGAGGCCCCTTCTCCCTAATGCTAGCCTGGTGAATAACTGTCGATGTGACTTCTTTCTAGTGGAGAGATAAAAAAAAATCCTGGCGACCCAAATGTCCTAGCAACCGGTGTATTCAAATAGGTAGCACCAGATAAGGACCTAACCCTTAATGCAAACATCCCATTTGGCCTTTGAGAACACCTAAAACATAATTTGTCCTGCCTAATTGAGCCCATAGGTGAAAAATTGGGCAACAGGACCAATTGGTGAGTGACATGTGGTGGCAAGGAGGTGGCAAGGTGACATGGCATCCAGTCAACATTCCATATGTTGAGTTGTCAACTAAGTTTTCTTTGGCAGTGAATGATGAGATGCCATGTGGCCCAATCAAGTGGCATCATGTGGCATAGTTTAACCAAAAAAAGTTTGTTTTTGGGGGGGTTGAACCCACGACCCCCCATCGCCTATTTCCTCGTGCAACTGTTGCACTGCGCAGCTTATCTTTACATAGATATGTCGGCAATTTGTTTTGAAATTTTAAAGTTAGAAATTAGTTGAAACAAATGTAAGTAGTGGGGGTTGAACTCCCAACCTCCGCACCGCTAAAATTTATAATCACCGCTACACCATTTGGTTCTTTAAGTGTATATGTGGGTTTGGTTAGTTTTGAATAAATATTAAGCCCAAATCCTTAACAAAGTAACCTTAAATAGTTACAACTAAACCTTGAAAGTGAATAAGGCCAAAAACCACAAAACACTAGAAGGCTAAAAATGAGATGTAAGGGGTTTTTATTGTTTTAAAGGGGTATTTTTGTAATTTGGTGGTTAAACCAAAAATGGGAAATTTTCATGTATAAAAAGAGGGTATGGGCTTTTTGGAAAGACAACCAGGTGATGAGAAGGAGAGAATGCTCTGAAGACATTGTAGCCATTTATGTGCAACAGAGGAACATGATGTTACTATGCTGGAAGGAGATGGATTTGCAATATAGTTGAAGCCTTTGTAATCCTAATTCTGGAGTATAATAGGATCGGTCACGCTGTTGGAGAGGGACCTAGATATGTAGCCATTTGGAAAACTCTTTTATCAACTTATGTTTTTTCTTCTTTCTCTTTTCTCTCTTTCATTTTGTTTATCACATTTATAATGTTATGTTTATTTAAGCAGTTATGTTAATTCATTTTTAAAGCTTTGAATTAATCATTGTAAATGTTGCATTTGTAAAGAAATTTTCATAGATCCTAATTCAAATCAAGTTTGGTATCAAAGCTTTGTGTGACTAGTATTGCAGAAGTGAGTTCTAATGCGATCCAAGATTCAGCAAGATGAAGGCAAGCTTGAAGAATATAATCCTGAGATTGTAAAATGAAGAGTTGATCCACCAATACAGATGGAAGAAGGAGGAGGTGGACAAAGTTCAGAGCTTGATGAGAAGATTTTTCAAAAGGATTTTCTCGACATGAAGGATATGGTAGAATTTATTTTTTAGGAGAGGCAAGAATGGATGCAATATGGAAAGGAAGGTTCATCGAGGTAGGATGCTCATGAGGACAAAGGGAAAAGATCAAGAGGTGATCGTGAGCCTCTGAAAATTCCCCCAACTCCCTCTTCTCCTTCTTCTCCATCTTCTCCTTATTCTACTCATTCTATGTCTTCTAATCCTTTCAAAGGTGCACATAATCCTAGAATTAAATTGGATTTAAAATTTGACCTACCAAAGTATTGTGGGGAATTGAATGTTGAAAAATTAGATGATTGTGTTCAACAAGTTGAAGTTTATTGTAGAGTCTAAAGTCTCTTAGATGATGCTAGGATCTAGTTAGCTACTCTTTGGTTGGGAGGAACAGCTCTCACCTAGTGGGAGAGTAGAACTCAAGCATAAATTTCACATGGTAGAGTTAGTTTAACTTGGACAGAATTTGTGAATGCTCTTAAAAAGCAATTATATCCCTTAGGCCATATGCAATAGTTAATGATGAACTAGAAAACTTTTAGGCAAGGGAAAGGTCAGTCTGTTCAAGAGTACACCCATGAGTTCAGAAAATAGGCTATTGCATTGAATGTTCCATTGTACACCCAAGACAGATTGCTTAAGTACATAGGTGGTCTTCACTCTTATCTAAACCAATCCATTTTGGTCTGGAATCCTAGTAATTTGGATAAAGAATGTTTACAAGCCACACATTTAGAGTCAAGAGGTAAGAGTTCTTTCATTGATAATCCTGATAAGAAGCCATCTAAGCCTAAAGGTAAATCCAAAGGCAAAGGGAAGGGGAAAAAGATAGCTACAGTTAAGAAGGAGGGTGATAAACCCACATGTTCCCATTGCAAGAAAGAGGGGCATGATGATTCCAAGTGTTGGAAGCTACATCCAGAACTACGGTTGAAGAAATATGGTGGAAACAAAGGAAAATAGAAGATTGTTGTTGTAGCTCAACAAGATCTTGGATCTGATTGTGGGGATGAGACAAAGATTTTTGCTGCTGAGATCCAAGGTAAAGGAAAAGGTATATCTCTCTCATCTGATACAAGTTTTTCTAATGCAATTGAAAGTGAAATTAAAGCATCTTCTCCACCTAAGAAAGATAAGCAAAGGAATGAACTATTTCATATTCAGGTTGTGACAAAGCATACCAAGGTTGATACTTTTTTTAATACAAGATCTCAAGTTAATCTAATATTTGAAGAAGTGGTTAAAAATATTAATCTAACTACAATACCTCATCTGAAGCCATATCCACTTGGATGGGTTTGCAATGATGCACAATTACAAGTCACGAAACAATTTAAGTTAAGATTTTCTGTCACTGCAAACTTTGTAGATTATGTAGAAGTTGATGTAGTCCCTTTAGATATTTGTGGGCTTGTGTTAGGGACTCCCTTTCTGTATGACCAAAAAGCTATCTTCTATAGGGAGGAAAACAAGTATCATCTTTTTAAGGATGGGATTGAATACATTGTACATGCACATAAGATCAAGACTAATCTAACCTTGGTAAATACTAAGCAAATGAAAAGGTTAGTAAATTCAAGTAAGAACTTTGTATTAATGATTGTAAAATCCAAAGAAGATAATAAATTTGAGGCATTCAAGGGGTGTGATCTAAAACATAAAGCCGAAATGGTCAAATTTGTTTCCGCTTATGATGACTTATTTCAGGAGTTGAAAGGATTTCTACCCAATAGAGAGATACAACATGAAATCCATTTGCAACAGGATGTGTTGCTTCCTAACATCGGTGTGTACCATTTATCAATCATGAAAAATGAGGAAATCAAAAATTAGGTTCAGGAATTGGTTGAGAAAGGAGTTATTGATCCTAGTACATCTCCTTGTGGTTGACCCATTGTGTTGGTTCCAAAGAAGGATGGATCTTGGAGAATGTGCATCGACTACAAAGTCGTGAACAAGATAATGGTAAAGAACAGGTATCCTTTTCCCCAAATAGATGATTTACTTGATCAATTGAAACATGCAGTTTATTTCACTAAGTTAGAATTGTGTAGTGGCTATCATCAGATAAGAATATTAGAAGATGACATTTGGAAAATTGAATTTAAGACAAAACAAGGACTATTTGAATGATGTCTTTCGTCCTTTTATTAATGACTTTTTCGTAGTCTATCTAGATGATATTCTTGTATTCAATTGAACTTGGGAAGATCATGTAAGTCATGTAAAGAAAGTTTTTGATGTATTGAGAAAATAAAAACTCTTTGTAAATATTTCTAAATGTGAATTCGCTAAGACATCCTTAGTGTACTTAGGATATGTCATAGGTGGTGGTCAATTGAAAGTAGACCCTGTGTAGGTCGAAGCTATTGTAAAATGGCCTAAGCCAAGTACAATCACAGAAGTCAAGTTTCTTAGGTGCAATTCAATACTGGAGGAAGTTCATTGCAAATTTCTCCTATATTGCATCACCATTGCACGCATTAACCAGTACAAAGGAAAATTTTCAATGGGGAGGTCCACAGTAGAAGGCTTTTGACACTTTGAAGGAAAAGTTGAGCACCACACCAGTTCTAGCTTTACCAGATTTATGTCAACTATTTGAGATCAAGATAGATGTGAGTGGGTTTTCCATGGGAGCAGTACTCATGCAAGGAGGTAAACCAATCTGCTACCACTTTGAAACCTTCACAGGAGTAGTAAATAACTATCCCACTTATGATAAGGAACTTTATGCATTAGTTCAGAGTGTTAAAAAATGGAAACACTACTTAATGGGGAAAGAACCTGTAATCCACACTAATCACCAGCCACTTCAGTATTTGCACTCACAATCTAAACTGCAACAAAGTAGGCACTTTCGGTGGATGGGTTTTCTACAACAATTCCATTTGGTAATTAAGTATAAGAAAGATACGGTCCATAACAAAGTAGCAGATATACTATCTAGGCCTCCTGTTATGAATGCTTTAATAATCCTTCAAAATAGCTCTATGGTTCTTGAAATTTTTCAAGAACAATATGATGTATATCAAGGTGGAGAAACTCACAACCAGACCCAAAATGACCTGACCTCAATTAGACATCAACCCTTGAAAATCACAATCACCCAAATTGAATCAACTAACAACAAAAGGCTTGTATCCTTCAAATCTCAACAAAAGGGATTATCTTTTAGAGAAGGCCCTCCAATGGACAACCAAACATTAATCAATCTTTAACATAGACCCTAAGACAAAATCCCAAAAGATCATACCAGGTTTCTTTGCTCTATCATTAAGTTCCAATAGACTGCCTTGCAAAAAGGCTACTAGAATTAGCCCACTTCTCCAAACAAAGTACCTTTCAAACTTCTTATTTTGAACAAAAATCACTTGATAGAGTTGAATTTTCTATCAAAACCTCATATTTTATGATCAGACCACAATCACAAGTCCACCAGACCATTGTTCCCATAAACCCTTCATTTACATGCAAGAAACTAGGGTTTTTCTATTTCTCCACAACAACGGCTTCCCAAACTCTAATATTGTTCCCAACACATCTATTTAGGTCTGTACATACATACTAAACCTTTATAGGACTAGTCCCATCAAAATTTTTTCAAAATCCTACTTGAGTTCCTTCAAAACACCATGAAAAATACCATTGAAGACCCTAGAATTGCGCTCCAAGAACACACAACTCCCTTCTCTCACATTCTAATGCACCTAAACGTCCTACCCTACCTTTATTATGCCACTCCATTGAAGCATAGTGGGTAACAATAGATGGAATGGTGAATTACATGATTAGATACTCAAACAGGGCCTTCATTGTTTTGTCCCAAGCAAATTAGAAACCTATAGTATCTCCCTCCAAATTGATTGTTAGCCCCTCAAAATGGATTCAAAAGGAGGCTACTTCCATTCCTTACAAGACACAAAGATATTTAGAGCATTTAATACATGTATGAGCCTATACAAAATAAGAAGAACATAGAAAACTAAGAAATAATACAAAAATTAGAGAATTATCAGAAGAAAATGTTATTTTTATGCTTGGAATCTTTAATACAATCCTCCACCAAACTTGTTTGAGCACTCTCAAGCCTTTAAATACATTTTGAATCAAAACTAAATGACTAACTTCCCTCAATTGTCAAATGATAAAACCCCCAAGTTGACAAGTTTATAACAACTTTTACAATTATTGTGCAATTATTTTGCATTTTCAACAAGAATAACTCTCCAAGCCCCTTATTACATTAAAAATGGTCTTGATGGACCTTATTAAAGACAAAACATTAAAAACCAACTCTATACTACCTATTACCTCCCTTAAATAACTCTCAAGACTCTAATTTTGTCATTAGGGTGTAGGTGCTCCTGCACCACAATATGCTAATGATGAAAACTTTAAGAATATCTATGCAGCTTTAATCCAAGGAAAACATATAGAAGAGAAATATTACTATGTGTAGGATAAATTGTTGTATCACTTGGGAAAGTTATGCATTCCAAAATATGAGCAAGAACAGGTAATCAGAGAAGCACACACATCATTGATTGTTGGACACTTTAGGGTAAGCAAAACAATGACTCAGTTGTAGAAGTATTGTTATTGGCCTCATATGCAATAAATTGTATCTAAATATATTAGAGGATGTGTAATGTGTTCAACTAGTAAACCTAGTAATAGGAAATTGGGGTTGTACACACCTCTACATGTACCATCCTGTCCATGGGAAAGTGTGTTTATGGATTTTGTCAAGGGTCTACCCATTTCTAGGAAGGGACATGATTATCTATATGTAGTTGTTGATCGGTTCAGAAAAATGTGTATTCTAATGCCTTGTAAGAAATAGGTCACTATTGAATCGGCAACTCATATGTACTTTCAATTTGTATGGGTTCATTTTGGGTTACCTACTTCTATTGTATCAGATTGAGATTCTTGATTCTTGGGGGAATTTTGGTCAACATTGTGGGGACTCATGGACACTAAACTGAAGAAGAGTACAGCCTTCCATCCACAGACCGATGGACAAACAGAGGTAGTAAATAGGAAAATTGTGCATTTTCTCAAAGGTTACTATAGTAAGCATCCTAAGCTATGGGATGAGAGTCTTCATTATGTGCAGCATTCTTACAACCATGTAGCACACTCTTCTACAAAAAGATCTCCTTTTGAGACTTGTTTTAATTATCTACCAAAAAACCAATGGATTTTTCTTTTGGGAAGGATGAAATTGAAGATGGACTCCATGATGCAGAGAAGGCTTTGAAATTCATCCAAAATTTCCAAGAAATTCATCAGGTAGTGGAAGAAAAGTTGGAGAAGATCCAAGCAAAATACAAGGCTCACCAAGATAAGCATCACATCGATCACCACTTCCAAGTTGGAGACAGATTTTGGTTACATATCAGCAAGGAAAGAATGCAAGGTGAAGGAAGGAAGCTCAAGTCGATCAGGTATGGTCCTTTTGAGATCCTTGAAAAGATTGGTACCAATGCCTTCCACCTTAATCTTCCTCCATACATGCATATCTATTCAGTTGTCAATGTTGAGAATCTAAAGTTGTATGAGCCTCCAATGATACTAGATGAAGACATAGACATTCAGGCTCCATCAATTGATGATCTTTCACCAAATTATATGTCAAAATTTCCAGAGGATGTTATCTTAGATAAGAATATCAAGACTTCATGAAGGGGAGCAGTTGAATATCTTAGAGTGGGACTGAAGGGGATGAATCCAAGAAATGAAAAATGGATGGAGATTGGTAAAGTGAGGTAACTTTAACCTCACTTACTTTCCCAATAATCAAGCTTTTGGAGGTCCAAAAGCTCTCCAGTGGGGAGGACTAATCCAGGGGGATACTTTTCACTAAAAATTGAATTGTTTCATATGCTCCAAAATTCAGCATCATCTTGAAGATCTCATAAAATTGAATCCAATGCAACTTGAATGGGGTCAAAAGGAGCTTATACACCTAAGTTATGGCCAGTCAAAGTTTGGTCAAACAGGTACCTGAGGCCAGTCAGAAAGGTAAAAAATTGATCAATTTAGAATTGGTCAAAATTGGCATCAAATCAAAGAGCTTGTTGACACGAACCCAACGTCACTCATTTCATTGATATATGAGCCCGTACGCAAAAGTTATCACAAGTCAAAGTTTTGGGTACTAAGGTTGACTAGGCCATATGGTGGCATCTAGTCAGTATTTTGTATATTGAGTTGTTAGTTGAGTTGTCTCTGGTAGGGAATGATGAGATACCACATGGCCCAAGCAGGTGGCACCACATGGAACCTCGATGGCACTCCTCTATCGACAGTTTAACCAAGAAGGTTTGCTTTTGGTGGGTTCGAACCCACGACCCCCCACCACCTATTTCCATACACAACCATTGCACCGCACGTCTTGTCTTTACATAGATATGTTGGTGGTTTGTTTTGACATGTTAAAGTTAGAAATAATTTGAAACAAATGTAAGTAGTGGGGGTTGAACTCCCAACCTCCGCGCCACTAAAATTTATAACCACCACTATGCCATTTGGCACTTTAAGTATATATGCAGGGTGGGTTAGTTTTGAATAACTATTAAGCCTGAATCCTTAACAAAGTAACCTTAAATGGATACAACTAAACCTTGAAAGTGAATAAGGCCAAAAACCATGAAACACTAGAAGGCTAAAAATGAGATGTAAGGGGTTTTTGTTGTTTTAAAGGGGTATTTTTGTAATTTGGTGGTTAAACCAAAAATGGGAAAATTTCATGTATAAAAAGGGGGCATCGGCTTTTTGGAAAGGAAACTAGGTGATGAGAAGGAGAGAATTATTTGAAGAAATTGTATCCATTTTTGTGCAACGGAGGAACATGATGCCACTATACTAGAAGGAGATGAATTTGTAATGCAGTTGAAGCCTTTGTAATCCTGATTCTGGAGCATAATAGGATCAGTCACTCTATTAGATAGGGACTCAGAGACGTAGCCATTTGGTTAAATTCGTTATCAACTTGTGTTCTATCTTCTTTCTCTTTTATCTCTTTCATTTTGTTTATCACATTTATAATGCTATGTTTATTTAAGCATTTTAGTTATGCATAATTTCACTTCCAGTAAGAGTTGGCCCAGCAATATAGGACACACTCTTTCACATCTTAGATCTAGATTTACATTATAATATCCTCCTTGGCCACCCATGGATTCATGCCATGAGGGCTATTCCATCCACCTACCATCAATTCCTCAAGTTCCCACATAACGGCACTAAAATCACCATTCCCGGTGACCCTGATCCTTTCCAATGTTGTTCCAACCTCAAAGGAATTGCTAAGCATCAAGTGCCCATCAATCGAGAGGCCTCACCTTCCACTTCATCCACCACTCCATCTCACTACATTGATCCATCTGCTCTTGTCAAATCATCTAACTCATTCATCACACCCTCCATGCCCAAGATCCAGATTCAAGACAAAGGATACAGAGATTACAATATGAAGAGTCTCTTTTTCATTGGAAAATTACCAAAATCACCAAAGTCATATGGAAAACTACATCCCGTGCAACCTAAATTTTTCATCCACAATCCTCCTACTAACTTCACTAGATGGGGGAACTTGCTAAAGAATCTCTAGATGACCATATTCTCACATGGTTGTACAAAGAAGAGGAGGAAATTGAAATTAAGAAACTACCAATTGAGCAATATTTGAAAGGGTTCCA
Source organism: Sequoia sempervirens (assembly GCA_007258455.2). Classification (NCBI taxonomy): domain Eukaryota; kingdom Viridiplantae; phylum Streptophyta; class Pinopsida; order Cupressales; family Cupressaceae; genus Sequoia; species Sequoia sempervirens. Next base: position 17,242,290 of record VDFB02353493.1, on the reverse strand, counting down.
AATAATGAAACAGCATGGATATGATGGACGCAAAGACCCAAGACTAAATAAATAAGGAATGTTGGAACCTCTACAACCTACGAAGCTAATAATTCAACAAGGGTTAGGGTTTGAACTAGTAAAAGTGACTATCTGGGGTATCGAGTTACCTTCGAGTGATTATGTTGATGCTTCAAATGAGATCAAGACATATGAGGACCCTTGGGATTATAAGACATATTCCAATTAATATGAATGGGATTCCCTATCCTCTACTACTTTCATGGGCCTTGACAAGCTATTTGGGGAATTTGATCAAATGCTTACCATTGATTCCTCACGAAATCCACCAAAGTACCTATCTAAAAATATCTTTGACTAAGGAAGAATGGCTCCAACACTACTTTTGGCAATCCATTGATCCAGCCTCATGGGAGCTTGATGACTCTAGTTCTATCTTTATCCTATCTTCCTACACAATGACCCTTGACAATGTCAATGGTGGCTTACCTCTTGTCTACCCTCAACTTATAGATTGGGACCAACAAGGACCACCAAGTTTGGACACTTTCGAGAATAACAAAGCCTTTATTGAGTTCATGGGACTTCCTGACGGAATACCGAGTGGGGATCATAAAGTTGGCTTTTCCATAGAACTCAATTATGTCACATACTTTGGTGAGGTCATCTTGTCCTCTAGTTGTAAAAGTGAAAATCAAAAAATCAAAAATAAAAATAATAGGTCTCCAGGTGAAAACCAAAAAGCACCTATTGATCATGAAAAATTAAAAATAAATGACATATCTGAAGGTGAAAATCTCTCAGAGGCACCCGAGGATGGAGGACATGATTATCTCCCTATAGACCAAGAGAGATCATCATTGCTTATAGAAGAAACAAAGGAAGTCGACATTGGAACATCAGATAACTCCAGAATACTGAGAATTGAAAACAAAGCAGCTGAAACAATGGCTATAATTGGATCTCTCTTGGGCATTCCCAACAATGCCTCACAATATGAGTTTTTGGTGGAACAACTATTGATCCCCGCATTCAAAGTCCCCAAAACTGAACTTGAATCCCCTTGGTATAAAGACATCTAAAGTTACTTGCATGACCAAAATATCCCTCCTAACTTTTCCCTTAACCAACGCAAAACCTTTATCCGAAAAGCGTCCAAATATGCCATCATCGGAGACACTCTTTACCACCGCAGATTAGATAGTACCCTCCTTCAATGTCTCGACTCAAAAGAAGCACAAACATCCTTGCAAGAGGTACACCAGGGTAAATTTGGAGGTCACTCTACTGGTCCAACCTTAGCCAAAAATCTCATGAGAACAAGATATTATTGGCCTACAATGGAACGTGATTCTTATCACTTTGTCAAGAAATGTCACCAATGTTAGATTCATGGAGATCTTATACATGCACCGGCTCAGGAACTTCAACTGCTTACCTCACCTTGGCCATTTTCTCAATGGGGACTTGACCTCATAGGAAAAATCCATCCCACTTCTTCTAATGGACATAATTTTATCCTTGTCACTACTAAGTATTTCACAAAATGGATTGAAGTCATCCCATTGACTTACATCACTGGAAAGAAAATAGCCAAGTTCATCCTGAATTATATCATTTGCTGCTATGGTATCCCACAATCCATCATTACTGATAATGGTATCCCTTTTAAAAGCCAAGATGTCCACGAGCTTTGTGACAAATTCCATATCCAACATCATTTTTCTACTCCATATTACCCCCAAGGCAATGGCCAAACTGAGGCATCTAATAAGACCATCCTAAAAATTTTAAAGAAGACTATCAGCAATGTTGGATGTGACTAGCACTTAACTCAACCCTACTTTATGGGCTTATCGCACCAATTTTTGTACTCCTACAGGAGCCACCCCATACTCCCTTGTATTTGGGTCTAAAGCAATACTTCTTATAGAGGTTGAGTTACCCTCTTTATGAGTCTCCATACAAGGCTTGATTGATCAAGAAGAATATCGTTTATCCTATCTACATGAGCTAGAGTTACTAGATGAAAAGAGACATAATGCCTTGACACGTCTACAAGCATACCAGAATAGCCTTTAATGCAACTATAATAAAAAGGGTCCAACCCAGAAGCTTTGACATTGGTGACTTAATCTTGAGAGAAAATCTTAAGAATCAAGCAGAAAGAGAAAAGCCAAGAAAGTTTGAACCTAATTGGTTGAGCCCTTATATCATTAAAGCATCATATGGATCAAGTGCTTATCAACTTTCTACTCTTGAAGGAGATCAATTGTCCAAACCTATCAACAGCATGCACCTTCGCAAGTACTATACTTGATTCTTAAGCTTTAAAAATTAAAAAAAATTAAAAAAAATGGTCACCCTGATGAAAACTTGGTAAACAGGCATCTTGGTGACAACAAAAAAATGAAAACAATAAAAAAATAGTAAAGAGAAATAATTTGTCCAAAAGTGAAAACCACTTCGGTGGCGCTTTGGATAAGTACCATAGAGAAAACCTAGCAAACAAGCACCCTGTGTAGTCAGTCTTTGCTCCTTCGTCTACTGTCACTCCAACTAGTCTTTCACCCTTTCCACTCATCCATTCACACATGACACTTATTCATAATAAAGCCTCATCATCCTTCTCATGGCCTAAGAACCACTAACATTTAGCATCTTGATCATCCTTCACATTTGCATGTTGCTTCCCTTCGCACACAATAAATTGGTCCTACACCTAACTAGGGGAAATTATTTGACTCACATCTTTATGGGAAGATAATGCATGGTATTAGCATCATAAATCATCAAAATCAAAAAAAATCAAAAAACCATCAAAAAATCATCAAAATCCAAAATAATCAGAAAACTTCAAAATCCAAAAGAAATAAAAAATCAAAATTCAAAAAATTAGAAAACTTCAAAACACCAAAAATAAATCAGAAAACTTCAAAATCCAAAAAAAAAAAGAAAACATCAAAAATCCCAAAAATAGAGTTTGAGTCTAAGTCTAAGTCAATCTTTATTAGAGTGGATGAACTACGTTGTCTCTGTGCATTTGCTACATAGGCAAGGCTCATCTTAAATGGGCCCCCAAGACATTAGGTTAGTCCTTTTAGGTTTTCCAAATAAAATCATGACTTCGCCTTTTGTTGAATAAAACAAAGTCAATTTGTGTCGAACTACAAGGTCTTTGTGCATTGCTATGTAGGCAAATCCATCTATCGATGAGCCCCCGAGGCCCCCCTAGGTCATGTCCTACAAGGTTTTTTAGGTCTAGTCATGTCCTTGGCCCGAAAACAATCATCATTCAAACCAAATCACAAATCAACAAACAAACATAACCAACAAAATCTTTCATCAATCAATCATCTTATCATCAACCAATCAATCAGATCATCAATCTTAGAAAAACGGGTCATTATGTCATTTGTCTCATTCGGTCCTATCCCTTGTCTTTTATTAGGATGGGTCCTTCCTAAGATTAGACTATGTCAATTTGGTCATTCACCTTAAGCAACATATGTCTTTCTTGCAGTTAGGTGCCTTGTCAACACTTATCACTTGGTCAACTATATCAGATGTGTCCTTTTCCTTAAATAGGATGTGTCCTTCCTAAATTTGGGTATCGTCACATCGCTTGGTCATATTCATCAACCTTTGTCAAACAAACGATCAATCTTTGTCACAATCAATCGATCTTGTCAACCTTATCTTAATCAAGATGTGTCCTTCATCAGATTAGGCATCATCATTATCAATTAAATTTTTCAATTTTTATCAATCAATCTTTATCAACCTTGTCAATCAATGTTGCCTTAATGAAGATGTGTCTTTCCTAAATTCAGGTGTAATCAATCAACTTTGTCAATTTTTATCAATCAATCTTTCCATATTTAGGACGTGTCCTTCCTGAAACTAGGCACAATCAATCAAATTAATTTTCAATTTTTTCAACTTATCAATCAATCCTTGTCAACCTATCAATCAAAATCATTCATCTTGGTCAAATCAATTAATCAAACAATCTTATCATTAACATTGGAAAACACTATCTTGGCAAACACTTTATGGGTCTATATTTGTCTTATCTTTTTGATTGGTTTAGGATCATGTTACTAGTCTCCTCGAGGATTTCCTATCAACGGATTTAGAGGGACGATGATGAATCATAGCCCCTTTTCTTTGTTTGTTGTATGTGGTTTGTCTTGGAAAAAATATTGGGACAATTGGGTCATTAGTATGATTTGGGGCATTCCTTGTCTTTTTGACTGCTTTTCTCTCCCAAATGGTCAGCTCGCACACCTTGGTTTATGTCATACCATGGTGTTTGTGGACCATTGGTGACATTTTTGATTCCCAATGATGATAAATACAAAAATGTAATCATGAAATGTGGTTCCCTTATCATTCCTTGTCTAACTTTTCATCTCCATCTCCCTTATCTTTTCCACACTAACATTCATCTCTTCCTTCTCCTTCGCACTAACATTGTAAGTGGAAGAATGGAATAAACACTCTAAACATGCTTCTACACTTCTAAATAGGACATTGCATCTAAGATTTAAAGAATTTAAACTAATTTAAACTAAAAAGCTTCAGAAATCTATCCTATTGCTCTCTATCTCTAAAGGATCTCTCTAATTTACTTTGCTCTCAGATTTAGAAGCTAATTTAAACTATTGAAATGACATTTAGAGAATGAGAAATGAACTAATTCTATTCCTATATGATTAAATAATTAAAACTACTGTAATGGTAGCCATGACTGCAAATGTTGAATGCTAGATGAATGCTCAAATGCTTGATTGCTTGATTGCTTGGATGCTTGGATGCTTTGATGCTTGGAAAACCTACAGAGTAAGATTGCACAAGTTGGGATTCATTTCCTGTAGCCAAAGAGTTGTATTTATAGCTTTCACGACAGCACATTTGCACAGGGATACGGGATAAGGGGCTGTGATTCAATTTGGAGAATTGAATGGCTTGGGATGAGAAGATGGAGCTGATCATGGAGGATTGTTCCTCCCCATGAAAACATCAGGCAAGAAGAGAGGGAGGATTGATGGAAGAAGATTGAGAGGACTTCCTGCAAGTTTGTCCCTGAAGCTCTTCCCGTGAATGGAAGTTGCATTAATTAGATTTAAAAAATCTAATTTTATTGGTGAGTGAATAGTGTAAATGATTTATGCATAAAATTAAATATTTTTATTTATTTAATTTTAGCAAAAGAGGAATAAATAATTTAATAAATCAAACTATAGGGTTTGTTTATTAAATTAAAATAAAAGGAAAATGATAATTAAATAAAAGATTTAAAATATCTTTATTTAATTAAGAAGAAATGTGATGAGGTAATTAAATAACACAAATTATTGAAGTTGTGTTTTTAATTTAAGATAAAATTAATAGATAAAGTATAGAAGAAATATTAATGATAATAATTAAATAAACAAAGTATTTAATTTTGTTTATTTAATTAAGAGAGAAAATAATATGATAAAAATGATAATTAATTAAACAAAGTATTTAATTTTGTTTATTTAATTAGGAGAGAAATAGAAGAATTAATAATGAACTTAATATAAATAAATATTTCTATTTATTTACCAAGTAGATGAATTTAAGATAAATTAATCAAATAAGTCGTATTTAATTAATTAGATTCTCCAGACCATTTTTAGGTGTTTACATTTTGCCCCTCTTTGAAGTGATGTGTTTACACATTTCTTCAAAGAATGATTTTGCCCCAACTGCCAGTATTGACGAAAAGTTTTTTTAAAATATGTCTCTGATTTGCCCTAGAAAATGAATTTGGAGATGATAACGATATATGCCCCCACGGGAGATAAATTGATAAATTTTGGAATTTTTTATGATATTTCAAAAATTTTGAATTTTTATGGTGATTTGATGATGAATAGGTGAAGAAACAATTTATCACCCAACAAAATAGTCCAAAAATGCCTCGGATAGATAAGAATAATTCCTCAGAAGGAAAAATAGATAAATCTTTTGAAAATTCCACAAAAATAACCTATAAATGCTCAAAAGGTCATTTTCAAAAGTCATTTGTGCATTTGACTTTGACAATCTTGTGATAGAGACCCTCAGAGTGCTTAGAGCTTCAGGATGCCGATCCCTTACCACACCCACCGACTCGAGCGTGTGCGATGTCACCAGCGTCCGGCCGACTATGGACCTCCGGTATGTACCCCAAATCCTTCTTGTGATTTGTGCCCATTATTTTTGTGTCTTTTTGCATGTGTTTTTAGTGTTTTAGTGCGCGGCGGAAGCGGTTTAGCGCGTCCATGATCTGTTGTAGCGCGCCATAGTTTTAGCGCGTTCGTGAAGTTTTGTAGCGCGTCCATGCATTAGGATAGCACGCCAGAAGTTTTAGCGCGCAGGGTGAAATCTATAGCACGTCAGTGGGATTTTATACCGCGCCAGAAGTTTTAGCGCGCAGGTTGAAATCTGTAGCGCGTCAGTGGGATTTTATAGTGCGCCGAACTTTTTAGCATGCTGGGTTGTTTTTGTAGCGCTTCAATAAGTTTTTGTAGCGCTTGGAGGTATAGATTGATGAATATTGTGCATTTTGATTTTTTTTATTTCGTCGATTTGTTGTTGACTCCATAAATGGTAAACGATCTCATGATAAGCGAGATGCATTGATTTGATAATAATTACCCTCATGATAGGCGAGGAATAATTTAGAATGTCTGAAGGAATGAACCTGATTGATAGATGAAGGTTCCTTCTTGATAAATTGATCGTTTGATAGGTAAAGCACAATTTTTGAAAATTTGATGATCTCCTGATGTTTGATATTTTGATTAAAATGTTATGTTTGTATGATAACAGGAGCATTTAGATGTTATCCAGGTGCGAGAGCAGTTCCCTTGGCCTTTTGATATGATACCGCGATTTTCACCTAATAAGAGACAACATATTACCGCTTGCGGTTTAGCGACATTACTGGATATGCCCCATATTAGACTTAATAGGGGTCTGTTGACAGCCTTAGCGGAGTGGTGGCATAGTGACCACAACACCTTCCACTTACCTACTGGCGAGATGACTGTGACGCCAGAGGATGTATGGCGTATTCTTCGCATTCCTTTTGTTGGAGAGATTGTAGTGCATGATTCAGAGGAGGTTGGTGGGGTAGAGGCTATGCGGAGAGCCTTTCAGGACCCCCATGTTGCGGGAGAGTGGGTTCCATGGATAGATATTTATGAGTCATATGCCCCACTTCCTTCAGTTTTGGTTGGCTTTATTGGTGGATTCTTTTGTCCTGATAAGAGGTCAAAGGGTCTATCTCTCGGATGGGGTTGAGTTTTAGAGGGCATGGTGGTGCATAGGACGAGATACGCTTGGGGCATGTGCATGCTTGCTCAGCTCTATCATGATTTGCATTGGATCGTGTACCTCGGCGGTAGCAGTTTATCAGTGAGAGCTACCCTTCTCCAGGTATGGGCATGGGAGCATATTGTCGTTACACGTCCTGTGCCGGTGTTAGCGAGACCAGCGACGAGACCCTATGTGTTTCGTTACAGAGGCAGGCCTACCTAGCATATGATGGGTAAGCTAGATTATTGGAGGCGGATTATCGATGATGTGGAGACGGTGACCTAGCATCCGTATTTAGATTGTGATGTTTGGGATGATGATGATATTGAGTTGGGGTTCTTGTCTAATTTGATGTATTTGATTGGGAAGAGCCCCAGGATCTTGGAGCGATTCTTGTTTCGTCGTGTATACAGGAAGTATGGTATCGTGCAGTGTATGCCACAGGGAGTGGCGCATTACGGACGACATCAGATAGATGTCAGTGATTGGGGCCCTAGTTTTCCTTATGGGGCACTCATTGAGGGTTACCGTGCTCTGCAGCCATTAGCATGGGATATTCGACGGGATATTGTCGAGGCACCTATTATTCTCGAGTATGGAGAGTACTTGGCTCTGCACCCTCCTCCACATATTACTATTCCGGATGAGCTAGTACCAGCACCAGTGGTAGCACCAGCACCAGGTGTTTAGGTTGGTCAAAGACGGGGGAGAGATGATGACAGTGAGAGTAGCAGTGAGGATGATAGTAAGAGTGATGATAGCAGCGACGATAGCAGTGATGATGATGGAGGAGATGGGGGGAGACCAAGCGTAGCAGGTACCATAGAGCCATCTACTAGTGCACCTCGTAAGAGGCAGGTTGTTGCTTCCTCGTCAGTAGATCCATTAGAGGTTGTAGGTCTATAGGTGCAGGTTCAGACCTTACAGGGACAGCTAGCACAGGTGCAGGGCTTACTAGCATAGACACAGGCTCAGATGCAGGCACAGCTAGCTACTGCACAGACACAAATTACTTCTCTGATTGGTGAGAGAGATGGGGCTCTACAGGCAGCAGGGACTGCACAAGCTCAGCTAGCAGGTGTACGAGCACAGTTGACCACTACCCAGGCACAGATCACAACCTTGACTGCAGAGCCAGATACTGTTAGACAGATGGCAGAGACAGCACAGGCTACTGCAAAGAGATTGCAGAGAGTGGCAGATGGGACCTCTGTGGTAGATTATATGCGAGAGGCGATGCGAGTAGGGGCTGAGATTGAGTTCTATAGGAGCTGTTATCATGAGTTTTTCCCCCCAGAGCAGAGAGTCAGTTATGCCCAATCTTGCTTAGAGAGGACTCATTCGAGCACAGTGAGTAGAGGCATGACACAGCCTCTTCCGAGAGATCTGAGAGATCCAAGAGATCCTAGGACATCTGGTGGTGGTCCTGATACTGGTGTGAGACCTACTCCTTCTGGTGCGAGTACCACTTGATATCAGTTGTGCACCTTTTGAGAGATATATACAGCCCTTTTTGACATGATGTTATTTTCATTCTTTTCAGACTTCATTGTATACTTGACACTTGATGAGATATATATGTGCAGCGGTTCGATTGATCTATGATATGTTCTACATGATTTATGTGATGGATGCATTTTAATTTTTATGTTTTATGATGATTTATTGTACTAGCTTGTATGGATGCATTAATGATGATGTGATATGATATTGATGATATATTTCCCTTCTTAATGAGATGTCATGTATGATAAATAAAATGTGATGTGAATGAAATGATATATGGATGAAATGTAATATAGAATGAGATATAAATGATTGAGGTGTGTAATGAGATGTTATGTGATAGGTAAAATGATATGTGATATATGATATATAAAATGAGATGTGAGTGAAATGATGTATGCCATGAATGAGATGCAAATGAATGAAATATGAAATGTGAATTAAATGATATACGGATGAAATGTAATGTAATGATATATAAAATGAAATGTAATGAATGATGTAAATGAAATGAGATATTAATGAAATGTGAATGGATGTAAATGAAATGAGATATTAATGAAAAAATGAAATGTAATGAATGATGTAAATGAAATGAGATATTAATGAAATGTGAATGGATGAAATGATATATAATGAAATGTAATGAATGATGTAAATGAAATGAGATATTAATGAAATGTGAATGGATGAAATGTAATGAAATGATATAATGAATGAATGGATGAAATGTAATGAAATGAGATATTAATGAAATGTGAATGGATAAAATATAATGAATGATGTAAATGAAATGAGATATTAATGAAATGTGAATGGATGAAATGTAATGAAAATGTATGATGAAAATATAAATGAATGATGATTTTGCAACTACATGATAATGACAATGTGATGAGACGTAAATGCATGATGTAACATAGCGTGTATATGATGCCACGAAATGAGATGTTTATTGTAAAATTTATGATGAGGTGAAGAAATGATTTTATATGCATGCCATTTCAAAAATTGTATGTGTCAAGTATACTCGATCTGTAATAAGAAAAGATAACATTCTTTGCAAATGAACCCTTGTAATTTGTGCAACCAGTACTCTGCAAATGTATTATTATGAATGCAATCTATGTTTACCATGCAAACCTATTTTATCAATGCAAACCTAAATGTCATTTCAATAATCTTTTTATTTTGCTTGGTATCATCACTGAGCCTTTAAAAATGTTGAAAGTGAATACAAGCATCAATGATATGAGATAGACCAATGATGACCTGAGTATTTCTTTCATGATTTTTGATTTTGCAAGTGAACACAAGAATCAAGGTATGAGATAGACCAATGATTACCTGAGAATTTCTTGCGTAAACAGACAAGAATTAATCATTTTCTTAAGTGAATTGGAATGTCATCCATGATACCTGGTAGAGCACTTCTTGTGACAATTCACAAAGTAATAATGACTAACTCACAAAAAGCAAACAAAGAAAAGGTATCATTCTCCTTCCTTGCTTCTCTTAGTTTTAATACATCATCGAGTAGCCCCAAAGAAAATGATAAGCAAATAATAAAAATAAAAAGCACAACAATTCAAATTCTACTTAATGTATTTTCAAATCATTATTCAGATTAGATCATCGATGTTTGAAATGTGTGTGTTGATGTTTGCATGATATTCTCAGCTGTTCGACCAAATGATGTAACCTAAAGACCTATCCCAGGGGTCTCGGGGACTGATCAAAGATTAGTCTTGCCTACGTTATACACGCAGAGACCACGTAGTTCGACTGACACAGACTCCATTTTTTGACTGATGTAGACTCTATTTTTGCGTTTTTGATTTTCTGATGTTTTTGGATTTTGATGGATTTTCTGATGTTTTTGGATTTTGATTTTTTTAATGTTTTTGGATTTTGATGTTCTGATGTTTTTGGATTTTGATGGATTTTCTGATGTTTTGAATTTTTTCAAGTATCGTCACTTAGTGTTGTCATGTTTGACTGCCTTTTCATTTAAGCTGAAAGCCCATTGTACCAAATAACACTATGATGTTGCCCCCAAGCCAGGGTAAAACATGATATCCTTGCTATGATATGGATAGTGGTAGTGATTATCTCAAATGATAGATGGAAATGATATGAAAGGAAACAGTCGTAACAAAACTGTACCTAATAGATGGAAGAGTTGGTAAAAATCACAAGTAGCAGCTGTTTGCCAGGTTTTCATCACTTGTTTTTATTATGTCTTTTTTCTTTTTCTTTTGTATTATTATTTTTTTTATTTTATTTTTATATTTTTTTGTTTTTCCGTCATCATGATGCCTATTTGCTAGGTTTTCATCAAGACAACTTTATTGACTGTGCACTAGGTTTCCTCAAGTGTAGAATCGCCTGAGATGAATGCTATTCATGGGTTCCTCCAACATGTCTCCTTCTGGTGTAGACAGCCGGTATGCTCCTGATCCATAGACTGATATGATGACATAAGGCCCTATCCAGTTAGTTTCAAACTTGCCCTTCTTTTCTCTGTCTGCTTGATTTCTAGGGTTTTCCCGTAGGACCAAGTCTCTGATCTGGAAGACTCTAGGTTTAACCCTCTGATTATAGTTCCTAGACATCCTTTGTTGATAGGCTATCAAATGATTGACAGCTTGTTGTCGACGTTCATCAAGTAGCTCTAATTCTTGAAGTCTAGAAATCCTATAATCTTCATCTGAAATGAGTCCCTTTAGTGAAACTCGAAGGGATGGAATTTCTACCTCGATAGGTAATATTGCCTCTGATCCATAGACAAGAGCATATGGTGTAGCTCCTATTGGTGTTCTGATGCTAGTCCTGTAAGCCCAAAGAGCAGGGTTAAGCTGAATGTGGCAATCACGCCCTACCTCATTTACAGTCTTCTTGAGAATCTTGAGGATTGTTTTGTTTGAAGCTTCAGCCTATCCATTACCTTGAGGGTAATACGGGGTTGAAAAGCAATGTTGAATGTGGAACTTTTCACATAGCTCTTGGACATCTTGGTTCTTAAAAGGCTTGCCATTATCTGTGATGATTGACTGGGGTATCCCATATCTACAAATGAGATAATTTAGTATGAAAGATGATATTTGCTTCCCAGTGATTGTGGTTAAGGGAACGGCCTCCACCCATTTTGTAAAATATTTTGTTGCTGTGATAATGAACTTGTGTCCATTAGATGAAGATGGGTTTATTTTCCCTACCAAGTCCAATCCCCACTGACAAAAAGGCCATGTAGTTGCAAATGGATGGAGCTCCTGTGCTGGTGCATGTATAAGGTTGCCATGAATTTGACATTTCTGGCATCTCTTAACAAACTGGTAAGATTCTTGCTCCATGTGTGGCCAGTAATACCTTAAACGAAGGAGTTTCTTGGCTAAAGATAATCCACTTGAATGTGTACCACAAATTCCTTCATGGACCTCATGTAAAGCAGAAGCAGATTCGTTATGTTCTAAACAATGTAAAAGAGTACCATCTAGGCCTCAATGGTAAAGGGTGTCAGCAATAATGGTATGTTTTGCGGATTGGCATATGAAGTTGCGCTTTTGGTTGCGAGAAAGATCTGGGGGTAAGATATTATCTTTTAGATAAGTATAAATGTCTCCATAAATGGAAGATGGAGTACTATTCAAAGGCTTATGGTTTGGGATTTGGGATTTGCGTATGCAGGATTTGACACTTGTTCCACAATAAATTGATAATGATCTTGTGTTTCAGGCATTTGTAGAAGAGATGCTATTGTGGCCATGGCATCCACTGCTTTATTCTCTGATCTTGGTATCTGCTCAAATTGATATCTATGAAGTATTTCTTTAGATCATCTACCAGTCTTTTGTATAAAATCAGTGTGTCATCCTTGGTTTGGTAATCATTGTTGACTTGATAGATGATTAACTAAGAGTCTCCATATACCTGTAGTTCTGTGATTTTCCAGTCAATAGCCACTTTAATTTCAAGGATCAAAGCTTCATATTCTACCACATTGTTAGTGCAACGGAAGGTAAGCCTGTAAGATTGTGGAATTGTGTGCCCAAGAGGTGTGACAAATAAAATTCCTGCCCCTGATCCATGTTGTGTGTAGGATCCATCAAAGTAGAGTTGCCATGGTTGTGTTGTAATGTTAAGGATATCCGCATCAGGAAATTCCATGGTCATAGGATGACAGTCTGACAATGGAGCTTCTGCTAATTGGTCGGCGATGACTTGTCCTTTGATAGTCACGAACACTTGAGAGACCTGACCACTCTGACACCACACTCATCATCAATGAGCAGTTTTATTTCCATTTGAGTGTCCGCTTGTTGTCTCCTTATCTCTTGTGCTAGCAAGGCTCCTAAAGAGATATCTGTTGTTGCAATATATAGCAATAATGGCTTGTCTTCACTGGGTGGCACCAAGATTGGTGGTGTCATCAAATAATGCTTGATTTGATTGAAAGTACTCTCACATTGTTCATCCCATTTAAAAGACACATTTTTATGCAAAAGATGGTTGAATGGATGACACCGATTTGCTAGTTGAGAGATGAATCTTCTAATGGACTGTAGTTGGCCTTGCAGAGATCTTAGTGTACTGATATTCTTAGGAGGTGGCATTTCCATAATGGCTTTAACTTTTGCTGGATCTACTTCAATTCCTTTTGTAGAAACTATGTATCCAAGGAGTTTTGCTGATGTTACTCCAAAGGCACATTTCTTGGGATTTAATCTGACTTTAAATTTCTCCAATCTGTCAAATATTTTTCCTAGTATCTCAAGATGTCCTTCTCTAGTGTAAGATTTGGCTAAGATGTCGTCCACATAGTCCTCCATGAAGGTGTGCATCATGTCATGGAAGATTGTTGTCATAGCTCGCTGGTATGTAGCTCCTACATTCTTTAACCCGAAAAGCATGATGTTCCAGCAAAAGGTGCCCCATGGACATGTAAATGTTGTCTTTTCTTGGTCTTCAGGAGCTATTTTGATTTGATTGTATCCTGAAAATCCATCCATGAGTGATAGCATGTGATGGCCAGCTGTGAGATCTACAATCATGTCAATGTTTGGTAAAGGAAAATCATCCTTTGGACATGCTTTATTTAAATCCTTGAAATCAGTAAATATTCTAATGGTGTGATCTGGCTTTGAAACAGGTACAATGTTGGATATCCATTCCGCATAATCGATAGACCTGATAAATCCAGCATCTAGTAGTTTCTTCAAATCATTTTTTACTAATAATGCAACATGTGGATGCATTTTTCTCAGCTTTTTTTTTACTGGTTTTGTGGCAGCTGGTAATGATAAGTGATGCATAATGAGATCTGTGTCTAAGCCTGGCATGTCAGAGTATGACCAAGCAAAATTGATGCATCTTTCTTCAAAGAATTTGATAAAATCTGGTTTTTCTGTATCTGTCAGGGATGCTGCCAGGTGTAGTATTCTTGCTTTCTCTGTTGTGCCAATATCAATAGACTGTGTGGGTTCTATTAACACTGATGATCTTTCATGGTAATGTTGTGGGAGGATGTCAAACCTTCCATCCTTTGGTGCCTCAATGAGGTTTTCACCATTGGATGCGTTCTTTGTTTTTACTATTTTAGGATCAAATACTGCCATAGGATGGTTTTCACCATTAGATCCATTTTTTATTTCCATATTTTTGCAACTGAAAGGCTTGGAACCCTCCTGCCTAAAAGCATCATCAAAAGAAGTATTGTTAGAACAAGTATCAGATTCCTCACAGCAAAGGTAGTTAATAATAGTGGAGTCATTATAAAAAATAGGGAGTTTGATGGGGTGTTGGGGTTCCCATTCAATAAGCTCGGGATGCAGTAAAGGCAATGAATCATTAGATGGGTCGAGGTCAGCGATTGTGAAAGCTCGAACAGAAATGTCGTCCAGGTTGTTAATGGTAATGTCGAGGCCTACGAAGGTATTTTCTTCCACATCATTTATCTCAATCGATGTCTGTTCATCTTCACTTGAGTCATCAAAATTTTGTGTTTCAAAGACAATAGGATTAAAACTCGAGCTTTGACCCTCCTCACATTTGGGGGTATACTTTTTGATAACATCAATCTAAATATCTTCATAGGAAACATCTAATAAATTGTCCCACTCATATTCATTTGAATCTATTTCAGAATTATCTCTTATTTGAAGAATACGCTCCACAGTTTTATTGGTGAGTTCTGCTCTTGCTTCTCCTGTGTATCCAGTTTTTCCATTTTGCTGAATTGTGAGAACTTGAATTGGTTATGTTACACTTTGTTTCCCTTGGTCAAGAGATCCTTGTTCTACTGCATATCCTAATCCAGTTTTATCCTTATGTTGGAGTGTGAGTGGCTGGATTGGTTCTGTTATGCCTTATTTCCTTAACCCAAGAGGTCCCTGTCCTGAATATCCCATCTTCTCCAAAATAGTTTTTCCCTTTCCATACTGATTTGTCTCTATGATATTACTTGTGGAAGTGGAAGCTTCCTCATCCCTATAAAGCCAATTTAGTAGGGCCTTATCTTCTTATTCTTCTTCTAAGTTCCTAGCTTTTACAAATTTTCCATCTAATACCGTTGTAGATTGTTCTGAATTTTGGGTGATTGTGGATGGCTGTCCATACATTTGTAAGGAGGGTAACATTTGTGATAGATGAAATGAGTGTCCAACACCATATTCACTTATTCCTTCATCACTTATCTGTACTTCCTTGGTGAATTGATGTGAGAGTGGAGCCAATTGTTCTTCAACATTTGAAGGGTTAGATTGTGTTACCCTTATCTCTTGTGATTTTTGTTGTTTTGGAAGCCACTTTGATATGAAACTTTGTTGTTGCTCACTATCTGATGTGCTACCTTCTCTATTGTGAGCTATCAATGTATCCTGAGATGTTTTCAATGTATGACAAGCTTGAGTGTCATTATAGTCTGCTATGATTGTTACCTCCTGTCCATTGACGGGAAATTTCAGGCATTGATGATAGGTGGAAGGCACTACTTGCATATCATGGATCCAAGGGTGTCCTAACAGTATGTTGTATGTCAGTTCCCTATCTAAGACCTGGAAAACCACTTTTTGGACAATAGGTCCCACTTGAATAGGTAATATTATCAACCCTTTAGAGGACCTTTCTTCTTCATCATATGCTTTGATTGTGATTTTTCGCCTTGTATCAATGGCTTCATCTGAGTATCCTAGTGCACGAATCAGCTTTAAGGTACAAATATTTAAACCAGCCCCTCCATCTATCAGGACACGCTTTACACGGTGTTTATGGATGAGGACTTCAATGTGAAGGGCATAATTATGTGGATGGGTGAGTGATACATCATCATGTTCAGAAAATGAAAGGCAATGAGGTGCAGATAGATGTCCCACCATAGCTTGGAATTGACATACATCCAAATTGTTAGGTACCGTGGTTGATACAAGAGCTTGTTCAAGAACCTCTTTGTGTGATGGGGAAATCTTTAAAAGTTCCAAGATGGATATTTGTGCCGGTATTTTCTGCAATTGATCGATGAGATTATATTGATTAGAGGGAGGATCCACAAATGGGGATGATATTGATGCTCCTTTCAATATAACTTTTGATTGTGCCCTTGTTGTGGCATTAACTAGTTGGTACTCTTTTTTCCCTTTGAGTGTGATTACATTAATTTGGTTTTCATATTTGTCCATATGTTGTACCAAATCGGTAGATGTAATGTCCTTGTTCCGATTGATTTGATTGCATAACTCTTCATCCTCCTTGGCAGCAGAGAAACAAAGGATCGTTGTGTCATAAACATAACTAATGTTCTTACCTTTAGTGTTTGCAAAAGAGGATTCTCCCTTCTGATAATTGGGTAGAGGATTCTTGAACGTTGTATGATCTTTGTTTGTCCGGTGCCCCTCTACAAATACTTTCTTTTGATCTATGAGGTCTTGTACCGCATGTTTTAACTACCAACAATTTTCAGTCATGTGGCCTTTATTTTGATGGTAGTGACAGTAATGTAAGTCATTCCACCATGATGGTTTGACTTGAGGGTCCCAATTTCTAGCCTCTTGTACTTGAATGAGTTTTTCATCTAAAAGTTCTTTGAGGACTGATTCCAATGATTGTCCTAATGGCGTGAATTTTCGTTTATTGGATGGTCGTTGGAATGATTGGGTTTTTGTTTCTCCACTGTTTTGATTATTTCCTTGATCACTATTTTGTTTGACATTAAGACCATTGTTTTGTTTGTTTGTAGTGGTTGGCGTCAAGGTGAGTACTGGTTTAGACGTGTGTGTATCAATCATGGTATCAGTATTCTTGTTCTTTTTCCAAAATCTTGGCTTTTCATTGTTGTTGTTAGAGGAATTGTTATTGTTTGAACCTTCCATGAAGTGTTTGATTGTTCCTCTTTTGATTAGAGCCTCTTCAATTTTGAGCCCTTTTTTGATAACTTGTTCAAAGGTAGATGGACATTATAAGTCCAATCTGTAATTCATGTCATCTACTAAGTTATCAATGAACATCTCTATCTTCTCCTCTTCAGGAATAGATCTAGGGTATTTAGCAATAGCCTTCTCCATCGTTGGAGAAAGGAAAGAAACTTTTCACCCTTTGCTTGTTTGGTGTTGTAGAGTTCTTTTAAGGTCACCCCATGTTGGATGTTGAATGAGAAGTGTGTTATGAACCTATTGATCAGTTCTTCAAAAGATTGAATCCCAGGTTCCAATTTGGAAAACCACTCCATGCAAGTGTTTCCTAAGCTTCTTGGAAATAATCGTAGTAAGTAAGAGTCCTCGTGTGCGAACTCTATGCTCATGGCTCAAAATTCCCGTACGTGATCAAATGGATCGGTTCTTCCATTGTATTTTTTGTACGTCGGGTATTCACAATACCGTGGAAATGGTATCATGTTAATGCTTGGATCGAATGGATAAGGGCAAATGTCCTGTAAGGAATATCTTTTTGTTGGCCCTTGTTAGATATTTTGGAACTGTAATTGTAATTGTTGGATTTGTTTTGTCAAAGCATCTATTTTATTTGGATTTTCTATACTAGTTGAGTTAGGTGTGGTTGTTTCCTTGAGTTGATTGACATCAAAGTCTTTAGGAAGCTTAGCACCTTTGTCAGCTAATAATAGAAGATACTTTTCCATAAATTTATGGAAATGAGGGTCTTGTTGAACTTTCTCGATTTCTTCTGCAGTTATTTCCTTCTCTTGTGAATTAGTGAGAGGATCAGTGTTGCTATATCATCCCCAAGGGTTTTCTTCAGCCATGGTTGCTATTCTTTCATTTTCTTCTTCTTGTTGTCTTTGATATGCTGATCGTGTGAAAATAGTCATACAAACTTTTTACTCTAGACTTTGATGAATGGATTTTTTTATTGGATAAGTGTCGAGGGTTTTGATTTAAAATCTGATTTAGTCGTGTCTAGTTTCGTGATGGAAGGATGATAAAATCCTTGATAGGGAAACTTTGACAGAAAATCTCAGATTTGGTGATAATGACACTTTGCAAGATGTTTCAAGATCTAGGTGTAATGGTAAAGTTTTCCTTTTGTATGACCCAAGTGTTTTGGACTGTGAAAAAAATGTTTTGGAGTGATGAAAACCTTGTTACTGATCTGGGCAAACTGACAAACTGTCTTACCAACTCTCTATTTTTCTGACTTTCTAGAGCACTAAAACAGAGACCTAAAGTGCTAAAACAGAGACCTGACATGCTAGAATAGAGACTCTACACGCTGAAACAGATACCGTACGCGCTAGAACAGAGACTGTACGCACTGGAATAGAGACCGTACGTGCTATAACAGAGACCGGAAGCACTGGAACAGAGACTGGACACGTTGGAACAGAGACCTGACGCACTGGAACAGAGACCGGATGCACTGGAACAGAGACCAAACACGCTGGAACAGAGACCGGAAGCACTGGAACAAAAACTGGACGTGCTGGAACAGAGACCCAAAGCGCTAAAACAGAACCATGAGGTGCTAAGACAGAACTATCTTATTCTATGAAACTCAATTGGTCTCGTATCGTATTGTATGGCTGGTTGTGGGATGTATTATGGATGAATTCTTTGACTGTGATTGTGGTGTTGCCTAAGAGCCCTTCTTTGATAGAATGCTTGTGAATCTAAGGGAGCTACAGCATAGTCGTCTGTATAACCTCTAGAGAAATCGTGATACCTATGAATAAAAGTCCTATGTTGGAGTAGAACTTTCCTGCTTTGATATAGAAATCGTTGCTTTCTCAGAAGTTGTTTGTATGCAAGTGTTTTCTTTGGTTTTTTGATTCGTTTGACAAGAGATTTCTTGAAAAACTTGGTGGATACCCAATCTCGAATCATGAGAATTCCACATGTTTTGATTTTGATAATTTTTGTGATGATCTTATCTGAATTTAATGAGAGAAAACACAGCCAGCAAGAATAGAATGGTTGACTTTAAAATCCTAGAATCTAAACAGATAGTGTATGTTCTTAAGAATCAATGATTCTTCTTGATTTTCATTGGTTTATAACAGATAAGACACTTCAGATAGACTCACTCCTAGAGACAAAAGGTCATCGTTATATACTCGAACGGCCCACAGCTTGGAATTGCGTCACTCACACAGCCATGTCACCCCCTAGAGGGCGCCCCTGTTTTTGTCTTTTCCAGGTGTGTACTCAAAGTGACAGAAGTGGATACCGGATCCCCTGAGCAAACAGTCCTTGGCAATTATATGGTGAGTGCTTGATCGTAGATTCTTCCCCGCCCCTACACCACTGAGTATTACAATGTTTAGAAACTGACAAGCTTGCTTCTAGTTCTAGGTTCTTAGATAGGATTTCCGTTCGGAGCAGCAAATGGATAAACTCCCTCGAGAGACCTCCCAATCTTTAAAACAAAGATTTTAGGGATGGTTATCTTGCACACTTCCGTTGAAAGATGGTTTCCCCAAATTCACATAAATTTTTAAGTGGGTTGGAATACCATGGCTTTTGGTTGTCCCCACTCAGGTCATTCCCGTAGGGTGAGTACTTTTTCCCACTATGGCAGGCCTGTCTAAAGGTTTTAAAAAGCTTTAAAATGCATAAAGAAAAGTGAGTCTGGTATTCTGATGCACCCAGTTAATGGGAGAGCATAAACCTATCACCCAATCACGGCAGAGAAATTGTTCACTTTTAAAACCCAAAAGACAAATGATCTAATCTATATGGAGATATTGCTCCATAAAAACATGATGTTCAATTTTAGTCCCAAAAGAAAATTGTGAAGTTTCTATCCTAGGATTGATCAAATTTTATCCATTTCTATCCTATGATTGATAAATTTTATCCATTTATATCCTAGGATTGATAAATTTTATCCAAAATTAAACAAGAACAAAATCTGGCCGCAGACGCGTCAGATCCAAATAAGAAGAATGATTTTAAAGAAAGTGAAGCGGCACGCTGAAACAGTGAAGCGCCACGCTGAAACAGTGAACCGGTGCGCTGGAACAGTAACCCGACGCGCTATAACAGAAACCCGGCGCGCTGTAAAAAGTCTCGATTCTGCGAAAACTATCATGTCGATACCTGTAGAACACGTTTCTCAAAAATTAGTCAAAATATGGGGTTAGGCCCCACAGTGGGTGCCAATTTGTAAGTGGAAGAATGGAATAAACACTCTAAACATGCTTCTACACTTCTAAATAGGACATTGCATCTAAGATTTAACGAATTTAAACTAATTTAAACTAAAAAGCTTTAGAAATCTATCCTATTGCTCTCTATCTCTAAAGGATCTCTCTAATTTACTTTGCTCTCAGATTTAGAAGCTAATTTAAACTATTGAAATGACATTTAGAGAATGAGAAATGAACTAATTCTATTCTTATATGATTAAATAATTAAAACTACTGTAATGGCAGCCATGACTGCAAATGTTGAATGCTGGATGAATGCTCAAATGCTTGATTGCTTGATTGCTTAGATGCTTGGATGCTTGGATGCTTGGAAAACCTGCATAGTAAGATTGCACAAGTTGGGATTCATTTCCTATAGCCAAAGAGTTGTATTTATAGCTTTCACGGCAGCACATTTGCACAGGGATACGGGATAAGGGGCTATGATTCAATCTGGAGAATTGAATGGCCTGGGATGAGAAGATGGAGCTGATCATGGAGGATTGTTCCTCCCCATGAAAACACCAGGCAAGAAGAGAGGGAGGATTGATGGAAGAATATTGAGAGGACTTCCTGCAAGTTTGTCCCCGAAGCTCTTCCCATGAATGGAAGTTGCATTAATTAGATTTAAAAAATCTAATTTTATTGGTGAGTGAATAGTGTAAATGATTTATGCATAAAATTAAATATTTTTGATTTATTTAATTTTAGCAAAAGAGGAATAAATAATTTAATAAATCAAACTATAGGGTTTGTTTATTAAATTAAAATAAAAGGAAAATGATAATTAAATAAAAGATTTAAAATATCTTTATTTAATTAAGAAGAAATGTGATGAGATAATTAAATAACACAAATTATTGAAGCTGTGTTTTAATTTAAGATAAAATTAATAGATAAAGTATAGAAGAAATATTAATGATAATAATTAAATAAAACAAAGTATTTAATTTTGTTTATTTAATTAAGAGAGAAAATAATATGATAAAAATGATAATTAATTAAATAAAGTATTTAATTTTGTTTATTTAATTAGGAGAGAAATAGAAGAATTAATAATGAACTTAATATAAATAAATATTTCTATTTATTTACCAAGTAGATGAATTTAAGATAAATTAATCAAATAAGTCGTATTTAATTAATTAGATTCTCCAGACCATTTTTAGGTGTCTACAAACATTTCTTTTGTCTGCATCTTGACAAATTCCTATGACACACAAAAAAATCTTGCATCCATAATCATGCTAGATTTCATCCTAGAAAACACCATCATCATAGACATCATTCTTATATTAAGTCACATTTATCATCACTTGCATCTTGCATTTCATAATAGCATTACATCCCATATCACATAGTATTACATTCCATGACATGTTGCATTACAATTCATTCACATTACAATTCATATAACATCACATTTTACATTATGATTCTTCACATCACATATTGCATCATATTTTACATTACATATCATATATACTATATCCTATTATCACATATCATATTAAGCATTACATTACATATTTTCCATCAAAAATTTTGCATTATCATACAAACATTACATTACATTAATACATTCCATATCAAATTGCATTAGGTCATTTACATTACATTCATCATTCACACATAGAATAATAAAAACATACATAACCATAAATACATTACATCACTATATTTCACTATACTCATAACATAATCATATGGATCATCATCATATCACACTACATTTGGTAAATATTAGGTCATCCATATTGCATATAATAAAAGCATAAACATTCATAACATTGTCATAAGCACATAATCATAAAGCATATCAAAACCATAGCATCATCATATAGAATGTACAATAGACATCATAAATGCATGAGCATTTAAGCATAAAATCACAAACACATCACAATGCATATCACCAACTGCCACCAAAATCATATATATATATATATCGCTCAAAAATAAAAGTATCATAGAAAAATGTCAGGATGTGTCCAATAAAATTCATAGGCTCGATAATAACATAATAGTGTCCATATAACAACAGAAATACTAAGAGGCTCTATCCTGAACTACCCTGATCGCCTATCCCTAGGGAATCCTCTCTATGTGGTGCATCACTGATCCTGTGCTCTATAGTAGGAGGCTTGTAATATAGGGTGGGCCACCTAGCATCTGATGTCTCACCCTGGGACCTTCTCTATGCCTATCAGCTATAAGTCATGTTGTTCCCTCTGCCTTGTGAGCCACTATCTATCTCAGAAAATGTGGGCTCCCTCCTCTCCGAAGGTAGCACTCTCTCATATAGATCCTTGTAATACTGGCTAGCCCTGCTCACCCTAGCGTACTCTCGGGCAACCTCGACAACAGACCTATTGCATGTATCTATGAACTCAATCATCTGCTGGTTGGTCTGCTACCAGCTAATGACTTCCAGGTCCCTCTCCACCTGGAATGCATCCCTCTTAGCCTTAAGGTCGTCCCTCTTCATGGTAACTATCCTTAATTATGCCTCAAGGGCCTGCACTCGAACCTGTAAGGTGGCTATCCTCTACTCCACTAATCCCTCTCCCTCTCCAGTCCCCACCTCCTCTAGCATCTCCTCATCACCCATGATAATCCTCTCACAGAGGACCCACTCTGCCTCATCCATCTCAACCTCCTCTCCTCCTTCCTACTCTCCCTGTCCCCCATCACCACCTCCATGGCCTCTGGCTATGCAATCTCTACTACATGCACCTCTACATGCTGCTCCTTGGCCTGTACCAACACCTCTACTACTACCCTAACCTCTGTCCAATCCTCCTCCATCTCTACCTCCTCTAGAATGGGTGGTAGTTTCCTACCCTCCTATCATCCTTTGTCCCTCCTTGGCTACTTGTGTCCTCCTCCTCATCCTCCCCCTCCATTACCCCCATCATCCCCCTATCCTCCTTTGTCTCCTTGTCCTCCAGATCCTCTGCCTCTCCCACCTCTACCTCCCTGCCAGCCTCTCAAACCTCTGACTCTTTTCTCTACTAGCACTGGCTACTGAGGATATATCAATGGAATTGGTCTATGAATAAACCACCAAGCATTATACTCTGGTGTCATGCTTGTTTTTTCATCCCCTCCTATCCACTCCCAATCCAAGGCCTACATTGCATCGATCTCCTTCTCAGTTGTAGTAACAAAAATATTTGGACTCCAAGGATGCACCTCGCAGGAGGACCGCCCATACTCTACTTTACCAATCAGAACTCCCTATCTCTCCCCAAACTGTCTTCACACCCTCTATGGGAAATACATCTCGATAATGTGTTGTGACTGCACTGTCCGTCTGATTAGATACCTCGACTGTCAACACCAAGGTAAGTGGTCATCCTCATCTATCCATAGTTGACAGGTCTTGTAAGGTCTCCAAATGAAACTCACCAGTGTATCTATACCATGCCTCCAGTAACCTACATCGCCAATAATATGTGTCTGAGTCAATGCCCCCTACTATAGATAAGCATATGGTGCAGTGCCCACCACCTGTCAAACCACTAGTGGTTGAAACACTACTATGTGCTCCCATACCCAAATTGTCAGCAAGGTCACCCCATAGCTCAAGCTTTGCCCCTCTCTATACACAATATCATGCAACTAAAAATACAACATAGCCAATAGACATGGGCCCCATGCATAAACTATCCTATGATGAACCATCGACCCCAACATCTCTCCCCAACTAACTAGGAAACCATGACCCCTGCAATCAAGAATCATCACTCCTACTATCAGCGTGCACATAACACAGTCAAATCGGTCATATATCTCTCTGCCAAGGTCTCCCATCAGATCTCATAGCCTTAGATCCAAAGTTCAGCATCATCCTCAGTATCATAGTACTCATACAATTCCTAAATCCCCCACATCGGGTCGTTCCATACCCATGTGCCACGGATGGGTAACGTCAAGATCCTATACACATCCTCCAAGGTGACTGTCGCCTCTCATGTTGACAAGTGGAAACTGCTAGTCTTTGAATGCCATCACTCTGCTAATACTATCAGCATGCCCTTGTTCACCCTAATGGTGGGCATATATGTCACATAGAATAAACCAAGCTCCAATAGTACGTCCTTATCATCATCATCTAACTGGTCTCATAGTCAGAACACATTTGGCATGGACTCTCATGTGTAAATGAGTGGAAGATGCACCTAAAAACATCAAGCAACCAATAACATGAATCTAAAACCTTCATTTGACCTATCGAACCTAAATTGACCAAGTCAAAATTTCCTAGTCTGAGGAAAATCTTTAATCAGGAAATTGCATCGTAATTTTTATCAAATGTGTCACATAAACTTATAACCAACCTGCAACTACAAATGTGTCACACACCTAACACATGCATCACTTTGGCCCACATATGCATTACACCTAGTTATTTGTGTCCTTCCTGACTGCATATGCGGCTCGAAAATTCATTAGTGTCGCCCCATAAATGCCCCTGCCCCTATCCTAATGCACTTGTGTCGAGCTGAGACGATTGCAGAGAACCGCTTATCAAATGTGTCGAACGCGAAGACAAATGTGTTGCACATTGTGTGATGCATTCATTTGCTAAATTATTTCCTACACTAAAACATGAAAAAAAAATTAAAACATGGGTTCATAGTACGTACCGAGGCGAGTGCTCCCTCAAGATGATAATGTGTCTAGATCCAGTATGCGCGATGGGAAGCCTCTAAAACTAGAGAAATTTTAGTTTCCTAATCACTTTGAGCTCACACAATTTCTAAATTAGGAATGTGAAAATGACCCTTTTTTAAATTCAAATTGCCATTTATAGGGTCAACCTTAGGGTTTTTTACCTGCCTTGCTTTTGGTCGCACTTTTTGTCACCATTGGCCTCCAATTTGACCCTATTTTTTATCTTGATCCTCAATTTTTCCTTCACCTTCGAAGTTTTGTCCATCCCTTTGTCTCATCAGGACAATTTTCCAAATTTTTGAATTTTTTTGAAAATTTGTCAAATTCTCCTGAGGGGGCATACCTATACCCTACTTTCACTGAGGCATCCTAGAACATCTCTTGACTAAATTTCTTTCACACAACACAATGAGCTGCATTATGTCAAAGAGGGAAAAAATGTCCTAAGTTTGTGAGCGTCATTTTTCTTGGTCATCGTCCTTCGATAATTGAATAATTTTAATTATTCAATTATGCTTGATCATATTCCTCTATTAATTAAATATTTTCTAATTATTTAATTAATTCACCTTCTCATCTCTATTATATCCTGATCAATTAAAATTATTTAATTGTGTCACTAATATACCCCTTTCTTCAATAATTAAATAAATCATTATTTATTTAATTATTTGTCTTTCATCTATAGTCAGATAATAATTATTATTATTTGACCTTTTATTCTTCTATAATTAAATAATTATCAAAATTATTTAGTTATGTGTCATTCCTCTCTTTTGAATAAATAATTCAAATTAATTATCCATGTCTAATTTCCATTTATCCATTTAATTAAATTGATTGATTTAATTAAATCTCCTTTTTCATTTTCACCGAATAAATAATTTGAATAAATTATTTATTTGCCACTTGTCCCTTTCCTCCATTTTTGAATAAATTATTTAAATAAATTATTTATGCACCTCTTCTGGTCAAAGATGTCTTGTCATTAACCCTTTTCATAGCCTTCATTGTTGTCATAGCCCTCAGGCATCATAGTCGTCGATGTCATACCTTTCATAATCCTCCCACGAATGGCATATTCTAGTTGCATCAATTCTCAACTGTTGATCTTGGAATCTTTCTAGAAGTTCAATCTTGGCCTTTCATTTCATAACCTCTCTCTCATCCATTCTCATCCGTCGATCTTGGAATCTTTCTAGAAGATCGATCTCAACTGTCTGTTCGAATGGTTATCTATAAAATCAACCTTCCTCTCCCATTTTCAACTTAACAGCCTTTCATCTCCAACTTTCTTGCTTACTATTTTCAATTACTTGCACAAGTTTACTACAAAATCTGAGGGCAAAGATTGCATAAGAAGAAGGAGAGACAAGAGAAGTAATCAACCATAATGGGGAGTGTTTCATTTACTTGCTTTTAGTTTATTTATCTCCATTATTTGTGTTCTATTGTTTAGGTGTGGTTAATAGTCTAGAAGTGTTGGTTTTCACTTTTTCTAGGCTTGAAACTCTCTAACCCCATCTTACAACAAGTACACAAATACAACATACACCAAATATACGTGGGGAAAACCCTTTCAGATAAAAAGTCCCACCCTCCAAAAGCATAGTAGTATTGTATTACTTCAAACAAGAGTTACAATACAACCCCAAGTACAAATATTTCTTCAACAAGTGCTTTGAAACAAACACTTGTTCTGGAGTGATACCGACAGCACTTTGTTACCTACAAACAAACTATGCATTCTAAAATGCAAGGCACTCAATATATAGAGAGATACAATCTTCAAGAAGCATCTAGAAGGAGAGGGGCATCCAAATCCACATGGCATAATATCCTATGCCATAGACATGCATTTGGACACATTTACAAAATTCCCTTATAAGTGTCATTACATGCAATATTCCTTCCTCAAGCTTGGGTGCCTAGAATATGCTAAAAATAGGCTATGATAGATTCCTTACACATCTTACAGTTGTCATAGAATTTTTCATAACTGATAGCACTTATAGTTGTAAGAGAATCTTTCATAATTGACCAAGAATACCTGATTCTCTTACAACCTGTCATAACCCAACTTGGGTGCCAACTTCCTCCATGCATAAAGATGCCTTATGATGTGTCATAGAATCTATCATAGGTCAAAAATTTCAAACTGGGACACCTATTTCCACTTGGGATGATTATGTGTCATCTATTCACCTCTAATGGGGATGCCACCCAATCGGTGGGTCCCAAATTATGATATGACACCGTAGGAAATTAAATAATATAAATAAATACATTAATACATTAATTAAGTCAAAATTGGGACTCTAAGGTTGAGACACCATAATCCCAAAAAAAAATTATGAATATATAATATTTTATGAATTTTTGAATTGGACACATCCTGAAAAGCTAAAATTTAAGTGTGCTCCCCCTAAAACGTTTGAAAACTAATTGAAAATATTTTTTTTCATTACATGTAGAATGGAGTCTAGTTTATAAAAATGTAATTTGTTTCAAAATTTGATGAACAATTAAAAATCTATACTAAAACTAGCACATGTTGGTTTTTGAAAAAAAAACAAAGGAACTAACAAGAGAAGTTATGGATGAAAACCTTAACATAATCAAAATGTTAAAAAAATTATATGGTTATATAGGTAAGAGAGAGCCTAACATCATCACAATTTTTTTATAAACTTGCATTGAAAGACATGTAAACCCGACAGCTAGCACGACCAAAAATGTGTGAAATTTTGTTACCCTTTCAGAAAATCACGTCCTTGGCATGAAACTGTCCCAAAAAAAAATTATCTCTTCTGATATAACACTTGCTTCCAAACAATATAAAGTACTTGACAGTAGGTATCCTTCCATACCACAACTCATAAGGAATCTTTGTTTTGTTTTCTTTTTCTTGAACTCTGTAAGTATGTAAACAGCAGTATGAATTCATTCTCTCCAATAAACTTTTGGTAGGTTAGCTTCTTTCATCATAGTCCTTGTAGCTTCTTGAACAGTTCTATTTTTCCTTTCAACCGCTCCATTTTACTAAGGTTTCCTAGGGGTAGTCAAGTGCCTCCTTATGCCATGATTCTCACAAAACATGTTAAATTCATTGGAGGTGAACTCTCCACCTCTATCAAACCTCAAACACTTTATCTTCATATCCATTTCATTCTCAGCCATAACTTTAAATGCTTTGAACCTATCTAGGGCTTTAGATTTTTCTTTAAGAAAAGTAACCCATGTCATTCTAGTGTTATCAAAAACAAAAAGCATGAAATGCATGTCACCTTGAATACTTCTTGTTCTATTAGGACCACAAAGATCTATATGGACCAACTCCAACAATCTGATAGAAGATTGTTATTTTCCTTTGAAACTTCTTGTTTGCTTTCCAATCTGACAATCCTTGCAAACAACATTGATAGGCTTTATAATCTTTGATAGATCTCTCATTGCTTGATCTAAACGGATTCTTACCAAATTGTCAAAATTAATGTCACATCCTTCTATTCCATAGCCAAATTACATTGATCTAAGTCATAAAACAATGGCCATAAAATTTTCCATCTATCCTTTTTCCAGCAAAAATTACATTTTTAGACCCTTCTCTAATCTCACATCCATCATCCTAAAACATAAGATTGTATCCTTTTATACACATTTATCCCACACTCAAGATGTTATTCCTTAAACCTTTAATATAATAAACATCTTCAGTATTATGCTTGACCTCAAAACTAATTGAACCTATTCTACATATCTTAGTAGGTCTAAATCATCACCAAATCTAACAAGTCCTCCATCATACTTTTCAAGCTTAACAAACTTACTCTTAAATTTAGGCATATGATTAGAGAAACCATTTTCAATGATCCAATAGTTCTTATCCTATCTAGAATGAAAAGTAGATACCAAAGTACCTTCAGTCTTAACCTTTCTCTCTAAAGGTCATTACTTCATGCATCTTTCAGAATTAACAAAAAAAGATTCATCTTTTAAATCCATGAACAAGATTCATCATCATCATCTCCATAATCAGATTCATCATCAAAAATAATTGCATCTTCTCTAACATAATATCTCTTCTTAATCATTTTACCTTTTTTCTCTTTGTTTTTGTCATTCACAACTCTGTTTGGACATCTTTAAGCATAGTGACCTATCTTTCCACAACTGAAACATTTGAAAGGAAACTTACCTTTGTACTTACCAATAGCTCTTCTCATTCTTCTCACAAATTTAGCTTCCACATCATCAAGATCTTCTTGATCTAGTTCTTCATTCTACTCTTTTTTGCAACCTTAAAAGTAGTCTCAACTTTTGCACCATTGTTAGTACCAAATTCTCTCATTTCAAATGTAGTTAAAGAGCCATAAAATTGATCTCTAGAATACTGATCTAGATTTTGGGATTCCTTAATCATTACAGCTTTATGATTGTAAGCTTTAGGAAGGGTTCTAATCATTTTCTTTACCACTTTTGGTTCTTTGACCTTTCCACCAAGACCTCTAATGGAATTGACCACTTCATCTGCACTCTGCATATAGCTTGTAATGTTTTCATCTTCATACATCCGTAAGTTCTCAAATGTTTTCTTTAAGTTTTGCATCTTAGCTTGTTTGACCATATCATCTCCTTCATAAATACTTTCCAACTTTTCCCAAATTGCTTTACCAATTTTTAGATTCATAACTTTCACTAATTCAGAATTTGTAAGGCTACTCGAGAGAGCATACCTTGCTTTACTATTACTTTCATAGTCCTTGAGTTCAACTTTAGTGCTCAAACCATTTGTAGGAATAGTATATCCATTTTGAACTAATCTCCAAACATCATATCCTAGATTCTCCATAAATCCTTCCATCCTTGTTTTCCAGAATGTAGAGTTTGTTCTATCAAATATAGGGATCTCCTTGTGTGTTATCCCAAATCTACCTTAAAAGTCGTTAATATTTTCTCCAAGGAACCTTTCTCTAATACCAATTTTTGAATGCACAAGACATTGAGAGGGGGGTGAATCAGTTGTACCTTAAAAATTCAAAACCCTCATTAACATTTAGATCCATATTCATTCATTAAACACTTAAATATGTTATGATGAATTAGAATGAAAAATAAAGAAAAAAAATTGAAACAACTTAACACCATATACAAGAGAACACCAGATTAATATGGAATACCTAAGATGGGAAAAACCATGGTGAGTATTAGCTCACAATATAAGTTATATCAACACTAAATATAATAGGGCTCACTATCAGAGGGTTCACTACCCAAAGAAGAAAGGATCACTAGAAAAAGGCTCACTGCCATAATAGAAAAGAAGATAGAGAAGGAATGTTACATAGAGAAAAGCATCTCAATGAAACAAATGATCCACCACAATGACATCAACACCTTTGCAGTCTAATTGAAGAATTGTAGCCACCTTCTGCTCACTACATCCACTAAAATAACACATGAAACCTCACACTACATTATTCAATTTCGCACTCTACAACTCTACACTTTGCATCATTTGTATCTCACACATCTATCTTAACATATCTCAACAACTCAACTCATACTTATACCATCTTCAACCTTGAAACCCTTCTCCAAGGTTGGCTATGCACATCAAATGTGAAAATTCAAATTAGTTTGGCACCAAAACACTTCCATGGTGGATAGAATTGAACACATCAAACCTTAATTGGGACCCAAATATACAACACCACTCAACCACATGCTTTTATAAACAATAATTATCCATCGCATGTAGTGTAAACACTAGGTCAGTCGTTACCCATGCAAACACCATTAAAATTTTAAGTACACACTTCCTAAAACCTAAGGACAACTTGCAAATCACACACCATGCTTGAACATGATCTAGAATATTCCATGAATACCCTAAGATCCAAAAAACTCCTTCGCAACAACTTTCACCTGAAGAATGTACACACCAATACACTCAAATAACTCTGTCATATATTATACCTTAGAAAACCATCTTTCGAATCACCAAACCTCAAAGCCTCTTAACTAAGGTAAACTATTAATGCCATCAACACACCCTAAAAATTTCAATACCTAAAACTAGTCTACAGAGAAACGCAGAGCAAAGACATTTCTTCAAGACACCTCTTCAATGCACGGTGCACATACTAGTGAACACATCTTCTTATGTATGATGATCTAGCATACCAACTCTTGAATATAACACCTCTAAACATCTTTCACCAACATATCCAAATCTCACAAGAAAATCTTCAACCTAAAAGAAATGTGGAGCAAAACCATAACATTAATTTGTAACCCAAAACACCACTACAACACACTATTTCCTCCTTTTATCAAATTTTCTAAATTTAAGCAATTGGAAACCAGGCACTAGAGACACATCCTTATCATCTTCATTAATTTCATAACACAACTAATAATTTCTTATACTCTTGCAACAATATTATTCATCAATAGACATTAATGACAACATCAACTGCTTATACTTGCAAAAGTTAGAACATCCACCCTCTTCCAAAATTCATCATATATTTCATGTCTCTTATTTAGAGAAAATAATAGGTAACAATATTCCAGTCCAATTAGAATTTCCAGAGTTAGATGAAGGGGGAAATTTTATTTTAGAACCTGAGAAAAATATTGAGAAAAGAGTGAAATAGTAAAGAAATAGAGATATCTTTTAGTTCCTAATCAAGTGTAAGAATATTCCAATTGAAGATTCCACATAGGAAGATGAAAAATTCATACTAAAGCGTCTAGAATTACTAAGCATTGAGGACAATTATTTTTTGAAGGGGAAGGGCATGTTAGGTCCCTAATATTCTATCTAATTTTATGACCCTAATATCATATATTCCTAAGTATAATAAGTTAAGAATTTTTGGAATGTTTAACCTTAACATTAGTATTAATTAATACCTTAAATATTCATTATTAGGATGAAGGGGTACGTCCCTACATAGTTAAGATTATAAATAAAGAGTACATGTTCATCCCAAATCATCATATCATTAGTTGTTGAATTCATATCATGTTATCAAATTATTGGAGGTGACCTCCTTAAAGTGGTATGCTATATTTCTTATTTTTTACAAATATTACAAAGAAACATCATGAAAAGAGCTCTCTTTCTGCTAGCATTATGAAAGCATCATTCACTCTCTGAAAATTCTTGTAACTTTCCTCTAATTGCAACTATAGATAAAAATCATATATCTACATTGTATTGTCAAATACTATTCTAGTCTTGAGCCAAGTCCAAGTCCTCATAATTACGATTGGATAGAAAAGAAAGGAAGGTGTGTGGAAATATTGGTTCGATTAAAACTTGGTCAATTGTTTGTACAAATTATCACTAATAATGTTACCCCAATCAATTAATTAGTTCCTTGCACATATGATAATGATAAAAAGGATACATCTATCTCTCAAAATCATTCAATTTTCCATTTCCCATTAGTCAATGAAGAAGAATGAACATATTTGCAACATCATCAATGAAGAGGTTTTGGAAGTTGGGACCCACCTCCTTTGGGTAACAATGGCAAGTTTCTTTCTATGGTATTAATGTACACTAGTTTTTGTTTTTATTGAAATACTAGTGAGCAATATCTTTGTCAATGCAAGTGAATTGGTCTCTAATAGGCAACCTAAAAATGATCGTGATAGAGACACCATCTAACCTTCCCACTAGCTTTTCATCAATGATCTTGATCCCTCTATGTTAGAGACACTCAAGGACTCAAGCCTCTAGAATCACCTATAAAACCAAAAAAAAACTTCTACAAGAGAAAATAATAGTATAAATGTGCAGTGATGGGTGTAATATAATATGGCCAATATGCAATACTCAAGATTGTAATAGTATTAAATCAAATGAATTATATATATGATGCCTTTCTTAATAAGGAAAACTTGTGAGATAGGATTATATAAGATATTGACATGTGTATTAATCATATACAATGAGACAACTACCTCAACATTACTAGGAAACAAGCATTAAATTTCATGATAAGATAAGATCACATAACACCTAAGGCTTCTAAAAATATTCCCTATGACCTAAGTAAACCTAACATGTAAATAGGACCTATAAGTGAACTACATAGGTATAACACCTGTCTATACTAGCAACTCCCCTTAAGTGCAACTTAGGGAGTAGATTATTATGTAAATAATGCAAAGATGGTTCTCCACTAATATGCCATGTTAAGTATCCATGTACAAATGCAATCTCTCACAAATAGAGAAAAAGAGAAAAACCTATGGGACAAAACTCATCTCTAAATGAGAGATAAAAACAAAATAATCTCAATGATGAATGATAATGACAAAACCCATAGGAGGAAAAATACTCCCCATAAGAGAGAAGAGAGACCATGTAACCCTCCTCAATGTTGAGTCTCCTGCAATGATGATAGAAGCTTGACATTGAATTTTGAAGATGATCCAATCTCATTGAACAACATCTTCACCTTAGGAAGAAACAAAACCAAGATAGTATGTAGGATGCCTTCCCATTTTGGAAAAGAAGATGTAGGAATATGGATGATGCGTGATTTCTTGAATTCTGCTCAAGTGTCTCCATATTGATGTTGAAAGATGAAATACTCCAAACAAGAGTTCTAGACCACACTACAAAAGATGATAATCCAAAATATAGTGGAGATGAATGTAGAACACAATCCAAAGATAAAGATATCTCCTCTAAATATAAAGATGCCTCCTCCAAATGTTGTCCAAAAGTATCCACTCTCATGACAAACTATGAAGAATGATCATGTAGAGAATGAACAAGAGGGTTAGAGTGTTCCCTCACAACAACTAAAGAAGGATAATCAAAGATAAGATATATGAAATAAATGGTGTCTCCCAAATCTGAAATATAGGACTCCTCAAACAAACCATCAATATCTATCAAGTAGTCATCCCATGTAGCCATATCTAGAAAACAATGTATATCTTGTTATACTTAATCACAAGAGGGAAAAACTATGACAACACAAGCATCATTAAATGCAACAAAAAGATGGTGGAGATGGAATGCAAGATGCAAGAATGGAATTCAATGCAGGACCACTCCACCATGAGTAATTTGATAGATGGAGATAATATTTTTCAAAAAATGAGGTACATGCAAAATATCATTGAAATTTATCTCCCCAATATCAATATATCCCTTACCAATTGCATGCATATATGTATTATTTCCCATTAAATAGGTGACATAGCACAAGGCTCAAAAGAAGAGAAAATAGACTATGAAAATTCCATATGGTGAGATGCTCTTGAATCTAGAAGTCATCTCCATGATCCAAGACCTATAGAAGCACAAGAGCTTTCCCCTTTTTACCTGATGTAGTAACTAAAGTAGCATGTCCTTTGTCCTTATTAGACTATTTTGAAGAAGTTCAATCAGACATTCTAGAACGTAGATCAATATGATTGTTTTGAGAAGATGTTTCAATTCATCAATATCCTTCTTATAAAAAACAATATGCATCATGCCCAAGCTTCTTACAATATGAACAAGTAGGCTTCTCGTTCTTAGATGATTTCTCTTTGGAAGAGGATTTATTTTATGCTTGATCTTAATATGGAATATTCTTTGATTTCTTTTGTTTCTTATCATAATGTTCTAACTCTATTACCTAACTAACCAACAATGCTTGATATTTAGGTGAATTTATGAGACTTATAGAAAATGGATTTTTTTCTCATGAATTAACATCTCAGATAAAGATGTATATGAAGGTGTAGTATATGCAAACCCCATATTCAACCTATGAGTATGAAAGCTAGATATAAAAGTTATGTAATCAAGACTAGAAGTTTGTTCAATAAATTATAGACCAGCTAAAAGTCCTTCTTATCAATTCCACATGTTTTACATTGCTCTCTTAGATCATTAGCCTTCGTGATGTAGTCTTGGATGTTAGAGTTTCCAATAAACTTTATAAAACCAAGATCACTTGCAAAACCTAGATTAGCCTTCTACAAGGAGAAAATCAAACATGCAAGAGCAATTTGCATAAATATGTGTAAATAATATTATTAGGAATAATGAAATACATGAGATAACTTTATTTTATAGAGCAAGATGAAAAAACTAAAAGGAAAACCTAATTAGGACCTAAGTAAACTTAATAAAGTGTAATTAAATATTTAATTACACCGACACCCCCTTAAGTGCAACTTAGGGGGAATGAGAAACATGAAAATAATACAAGGATGGAAGCATGAAAGCATGAATAGGTCTTGGCTACAAGGCCATGTTAGGTACCCATGTACATATGTGGAAAAGGTGAAAAAGGAGAAAACCCAGTGGGACAATGTTAGTAAATATTGCATTCAACCCACAAACTTATTCCATTTCCTACATAACCCCATGAGAGATAAACATGCATACAAGTAACCACAATGCATACATGAAATAGACAAGCCACGAGATAACACAAGATATACCCTGGGAAAACCCTCAAGAGGGGAAAACCCGGCCTCCAAAAGCATCCATACTCTATCATATTATTCAGCAATAAAGCAATACAAGAGTTACAATGAATACCTCTAAAGCATCAAGCCTCTCAATGCATCTCCATGTGTCCAAGCATGAATCCACACATCCCATGCCATGGTTCACATATGAACTCTTCAAAAAGACTCAATAATGACAGCCCACTCACATAGCCAACCTTAACCACTACACACGTGTTTGCTTTTATAGACACAATCTCACACAAAATACAACTAGTGCTAAGATAAACCACATACCACAAAGCCATGTGAATACAAAACCACTAACCCCTTATTTAATATTGGGTACTAAGACTTCACTTTATTTAATATTTTCCCAATATTAAATTATTATCACATGTCTCCCACACATTAAATAATAATACAATGTTATAATATAACATCAAGTGGACCCAAAATAATTACCTAATGTGAATAAGTGCGCCACCTAGGTACATCACAACTAAATAATTATTTAATTACAACATTATAATAAATCAATTTATGCAATGGTGTACAACACCATATCCCAACATTCTCCCACTTGTATGCATTATGTAAGGGATCAATGCATGAAATACATCATCATAGCCATACATGAAATCACATGAACCTCCAACATGCTCTCGTGCTCCATCAAGATACCTACAAT
The DNA here is from genome assembly GCA_007258455.2 of Sequoia sempervirens. Classification (NCBI taxonomy): domain Eukaryota; kingdom Viridiplantae; phylum Streptophyta; class Pinopsida; order Cupressales; family Cupressaceae; genus Sequoia; species Sequoia sempervirens. Next base: position 17,205,967 of record VDFB02353493.1, on the reverse strand, counting down.
AAGAACAAAGTGACCATCATCTCAAGCAAAAACTCCTCTCATCCTCCAATGTGCCAACTATGGAAGAAAATGAGCATGCCAAGGTGAAGATGCACCAATCCAAGAACACAAGCATCAAATCCAAGTGATAACAAAGGTTCTAACCAAGTTTTTGTCAACTATAAAAACCCACATGATCAGAAATAGCATCCACAACACATGCTAATACATCCAACCATCAATACCTCCAAGGTATCAATACATCAATAAACTCATGCCAAGAACATATGCAACCCATAAACCGCAATCAAGTTGCCTGTATCAAACTTGTCAATGAAGAACATACATATCCAGGAACTCCCACTACATACATAATGTCAAAGCATATCAAGTCTACCAATCAACACTATATCAAGGTGTGATAAGTAAATAAAATAATGAAGTACTAAGAACAATAACAATGATCCACACATACAACCCAAAGAGTTGCATAATCTCTCACAACATGTTGCCACCATCCTCCCAAAAATATGAACATCTAGGAAGGAACCATGAAGAGAAAAACCTATAAACCATAATGTTCCTACCAACACCTAAAAATTTCTATGCTATGTAAAGTATGATTTCCTAATAACCCCAAATGAAAAGCCTCAACAATGTCCAAAATACTCAATCTCATGGACCAAGTACAACATATGAATCAATGTAAAAATTCCAACATGGATGTATGCATCTTTAATCAAGAAAATCAAACTCAAAGTAACCACCCCCAAATATGTAAATTATCCCATAAACCATCTCCTAACAATCCTCATCAAAGAATGATATCATAAACTCAAATGCACAAGGAGATAACCATGCCATAACATCCCTCAAAATGAATCCTCCAGAACTAACTATCCATAGCTCAAGATCCATAACTATGAAAGATTAAGCATATAAACTCATGCTAAATAATCCTCAAAAGAGTATCCATAATCGCACACCATGAATCAACCCAATCCCATGAGAAATCAAAGCACGAAACTAAAAGATATAATGGGAAAATACCTCTCAAATGATAAATCGTATAGCAGACCAAGAGTGGGGAATGAGAATTCTCCTCAAGGATAACCAAGCCATCATAAATCACTCTAGGAATAATCTCCTCTATCATTCCATAATGAACTCACATCCATACTTAAGTGAAAGCTCCTAAATTTTCCTACTAAAACCTAGTAACCATCTCAAGAAAATTTCTCTAATCACAAGAGAACTTCAACCATCACCTACATCTCTAAGTATCCATGAGCACCTATAACCAACCAATCCATGCCAAACTCCAAATGAAACATAGCACCATCATGAAGTAATCAATAAAATGATCAATGTACCCAATACAAAGAGAACTACCACAATCAATGTCAAAGCTCCAACCATAGAATTAAGAACTTGTCATGACAATATGATCTAACCATCTCCTCCTAGAAGATCACATGCACCAATAAATATATCCTAGTATCAAGAGAACACATATACCATGCCCAAACTATAAACTTGTATCAAGAGTAAACCATGACATAATATCAAACATACTCTAAACCAAGAAAAAATATCTCCAATCACATGAAGATAACCATCACCAATGAAACATCCATGTCACTACCAACAACTCCCATTGAATCATGATACCAAGCTACACATGACATCACAACTATCATCTCCTCCATGAATATCATCTAGGTCTACACACTCAATTCCAATGTCAGCAACATACCAGTAAATGAAGATCTCTGAGACAAGAAGATACATACAATGGCCACCAAAAATATCACAAACTAATCCAACACCACCAAGTCATCACTGTCAAAAGATCCCACTAAAAGTGTGTAACCAATTAATGTACCAAGCTATCATGACATCATGATCAAACCACATTCTACAAGTCCCATCACTCGGCTAATCAAGTACTCTAACCATCCATCCTCTCAATTTTAAAACACCATACCAATGCACAAATTACCACAGACAAGGCCGACTAATGAAATCTGCAACAACAATGAATCAAACCTAATGGATATAGACAGTCCACATCTGAGTCATCCCACTGCAACCCAATAGACTGTACACACCTACAAGTTGCATAACTCATATATCCAACCACTAAAACATGAAAACTCATCATTACATTAGTAACCTACAAATTGAGATATCAAAGAAGATAATCATGTAGACATCAAGACTCAAACACCAAATCAACCATAGATCTGATTCGCTAGCCATGTCCACAAATGAGTAATCATAGTCAAGGAACCAAATAAGAGAAATATCCTAATCACCAAACCATATCACCACCAAGCAACCACATACATGATCATGTTGTGCCAATGCATAAATGTACCTACAGAACCATGACACCATAACCATAGCCATCATTGTACTTGTGCTCAACTATCACCTATACAAAACTCCAAGTCTCAAACCATTTCCAACCATGTCCTCAAAATTGAAGACAATCTAAGTACCTGTCACCATCAAAATCCAACTCTAAAAACACACCTGTAAACCTATACCAAGAAGTACCAAACTGATAATTAGTTGTACCATCATAAATATCATATAAAAACATGTACTCCCTCAAGGTTTCACCTCTTGACTCATTTGGATGCTCACACCTTGAATCTCAAGCTCCTACAAGTGATCAAATAAGTACCAAACTCTTCCTACTCCTCAAACTAATAAAAAATCTAAACAACTATGTATTATATTGCAAATGCTCTCCAAACATCCAAAATCTAACTTCGTACGCAAAAGTTATGCTCAAAATAGTGAAAACAATAACATCTAACTTCCAAGCCCCAAAAACATGTCAAAATGGAAAAATCATGGAACCAAACCAACTACACAATGAAGAGAATAGAAAGAGCTTTTCGACGACTATAAGAAGTCAAAAAATGGACATACTATACAAAATTTATGCCCCCTAGAAGAAAATTGCTCCAATCTAACTATAAGGGTTGATTTGTCAAAAATGTCGCTCTATTGTTTAGGACATAGAACAACAAGTTTTCTCCAAATATCATTTAAGGAAACCCTAGAGATATCAATCCAAGGATGTAAAGGGGAAAGATATCTGCAATAGGGATGTCCTAGGGTATGATTAAAGGTATAAAAGGGGTTCACCACCAAGCTAGGGCTTGGAAAGACAAGAAATATAAATGACATACAAAGTACCATGCAAAACCTAACTAAATGACCTAGAAAATGAAACTAAAATTCAGAATAACAAACTAAGAATGAGTAGAAAGGTACCTAGAGGAATTATGATGTCAAAACAAGCTCCAAAACCCTAAAAACCTATTGTTTGGTGCCCACTGGGACTCATACGCCAGTCTAGGTGATTTAGTCCCAGACTAGGGTTTTTGTGCCAAAACTAGAATCTCACAATGGTTGATCTGAATTCATTGAAATATGGACAATATGCTATACTAGGACTCATACACCACAAGTGGAATATCAGTCCCACTCTACTTTTTCAAAGGTTCAAGACCTGAATCTTCTCTCCTATCTCTTCTCTTCCTTCCACACTTTGTATCTGGGTCTTTACAACCTGTAGATAAAATTTTGTGAAGTTAGAAACCTTGTGACAACTTGATAACTTTCTTCAACCTTATAACTTAATCTTCAAAAATATCTTTCAAGCTCCAAGACACCTACAATTACACATGTAGAGAGAGAAAAAACTATTAATTTGTTAGGAAATAGGGGTTTTCCTTTGTCAAACCCCATTTACGTAATTAAATCTTGTGATGAAACAATGAAATATGAACATGAAATATGAAATATGAAACATGAACAATGATACCTTGAATGATGTATTGAGATGTAAATGAGCAATCTAATAGGAAGTGGCCATATAGAATGTAGATCATGATTTTGAACTAGATATAAAACAATGTTTAATCTTGGATCTTGAATGCTACATCACAACATTAGCTCAACAACATGTTTTATGCATGATGATTTGGACATGATGATGGATCTTGAATTGTTGTAACAAATGATGAAGAAATTTGCCCATGAATTTTTTAAAGATTTTCTTGAATGTCCTTGAATACTCTTATGAAGTCTTGTAATCTCAAACTTGCTATTAGGAATGCTCTCTTGAAAGCCTTGGGTGAAAATGAGTGAAATAACCTTGTATTTATACTTGTTTATGCCAAATTCCTCAAAATTACAACACTACAAGCTGACAACAGAGCTAGGAGAATAAAATCCCACCAAGAATTTGAATTTAATTTAGGTTTAAGTCACACGAGACTCATATTCCAAAAGTGGTGTATGAGTCCCATTAGGCTAGGCTTTGGGACACATTTTTCAAGAAATGATTAGATTAATGTGAAATCAGAATTGAGGCCCCAAAACTTAGGTGGGACTCATATGCCCAAGGTGGTGTATGAGTCCCAAATCACTAAATATGGGCCACACAATCCAAAAGCATTAATTTCTTATTGGTCATTTGATATATGTTAGGATTATCCTTGGAAAGATGCATTTATTAATGTAAGAACTTATGAAAAGCAACAACATGATCAAGAGACTAAACATAGCACAAAAGAGAGGGACAACATGAGAGAATATGATAACTGTATTCTCAATATGCATGAAAATTCTCATGAAGTTGAACAATTACGAGCATGTACAAGGCTTGCTTATAAAGGCAAGCTAGGACACAATGAAGGGACATGAATGAGACAAGTGTCCCAATCATGTTTAGGGTAGGTAGAAAGAAATAATAGATAATTCCATGAAAGGTGGATCACCCACCTAAAGTGGAATTATCATGCCACGAAAAGTGGAGATAAAAAGGTGATAACTAGAACACACCACAAAGAGTGGAATTTCTCCTACACACACTTCCCTAAGTGTCCAACTCATATCTCTCAATGTATGCACAAACCTAGATGCAAGATGTAGATAACTAGGTGTCACAAGTGCAACGTACAATGATATGCATTCCCTAAGTAAGCTTAAGTAAAGTGTAATAAGTAAAATACTTATTTACACCGACACCCCCCCTTAAGTGCAACTTGGGGAATGAAAACTCAAGCTAACTGTTGATGGTGTTTTCTACACAACAACTCAGACAGAATATAATATCCTATCTCTCTTGAAAGGTAAATCTCTATCAGCAAGCCTCAAGAGATAACCCCAAGGTCTCTAATGTCAAGTCTTGACAATGCATAAACAACTCAGTGATAAATGTGAAAATGCTGGTAATCACAACGGGACCTTACTACAAGAAAAATACTGAATCGATTTTATCAAATCTAACAATCTGAGGATACTTTAATCCTAGGTCTAACCCAATAATCAAAGAAAATAAAAAAAAGGATAAGGGTTCCAAAGATATTTCTAAATCCAACACTACTTCTAAGATCAACAATGAAAATAACCACACTGAAATGGACCAATCCTTCAAAACTGATCTCTACTTGACCCAAATAAATCTGCAATCTTACATAAAACAATACAATCTTCTGAAGTGTTAATATTTTCAAATCATGAACATTCATTCAACAACCCTATTGCAATTGAAATGAACAAATCCTCACAATCGAACTAAGCACACTAAATATGAAGTACATGCTAACTTTGCAAAGCAACTAACAATTAGTTGGTTGCGAAAAGTATGGACTAAAGGATTGCTGCAACATTCAAGTATCAAATTAGAAAAACATTATCGAATCAAATCTAATCTAAATATTAACCTCCTAAAAGAAATTTTAAAGATAGAATAGCAAGAACCATATAAGACAAGAGAATACAAGTATGGCACCAAATCACAATGTCATTATTTGCACTCGAATTATCCACTGTAACAACAATTCCAACTTTATGTTACAATATTTGCTTGAGAACTACTATTTGCTAACTTTCTCTACTCGCTTCTAACTATTTTTATCTATTCTACTTCTATCTTCTAACGCCTTTTCTAACTTTTCTTAACCCCTACAAATGAGGCGAAATGCCAAATATATAGAATCCCCCAAAAACCCTGTCGGCCAAGCAAGAGCTTGCAGTATTAACTGGGCACCACCAACCAACCAAGAGAAAGTCAACATGGGATGAAGGAATGCATTAAATGAGTGAACAACACCCAAGTCGGCCCAGGATTCCCAATGCAGGTCGGACCAATGCAGGGCACGATAATGGGGAAGCAAAAATCCTGAAGTAGTTGGGCATTAACTACCCTCCCCTTTGTCTCTATTCTGATCCGGCCCTTCTTGAATTCTCAGAAGCGTCCCATCCAAGTTAGCTACTAGTGGCAAAGGCAAAATCCTAAGTCGATTCTCAATGGATGCAATCTCTTCCTTTGACCGTTTGACCGACTTATCCCAATCCACCTTATATGTCATATATTTATCAATAACTACAAGGTAGGTGGTTGCATCATCCAACTGGTGCTCAGAAATAGAACCATCATCAAGTGGTGCGTAAACATCCTGCCACCAATTTCTTAGCTATTCTAGACTCAAATATTTGGGCGCCATCTTCCTTCTTCCTGTCATAATTTCAAAGAAGGCAATGGAGCCATTATGTACACCACTTAGGGTATCATCAATCTCCCTTCTTTGTTTATAAATCTTCTTCAACACCTTCTGCCTAATCTGCAGTGCCTCATACCACTCCCATGGCTCGGCAGCCCTGGAGAAAGGAAGAATCTCGTCACTTACCAATCTATCCCGGGTGTACTCCATGATAGCTCTGGTTTTCTATAGAAGGAGATCTGTATCCTCCTTATCTTGTGCCAACACCACCTTTAGACAATCAGTTGTCATAATAGCATCCTTCCCAGTTGACAGAATCTCCTTAATAGTTTCATCACCCTTTATTTGCACCCCTTTCAGCCAATTTGTGGTGGCAACAATGGAAGCTTTCATCTTTTCTAGCTCAGTGATGGTCTCTTGAGGTAGAGGATTCATAGCAGAAATTGAAGGGTTAATGGACTGCAGTGGTTTCATTAAGTCCTCCAAGCATTTCCTGATATTTTAATTTTCTTTCTTTAGCTCCTGCTTAGTCTTCATTTCCTTCCTCAATCTACCCACAATAACTGCACTAGATCCCTCATAATCTTCAATATCTTGTTTGAATGATGTAGGTCCTAGATTGAAAGTCTTAATATTGTAATCCTTTCCAGCCACATTATCTCTATTTTTATCCGGAGCAGGGGTGGCAATCTGAACAACTCTATCATGAGCTTCACCTCTTTCAATCCTCGAGATCACCCTAGCCTTCCTTTTACCTTTATCCTTTCCAATTTTGGCTAGTAGTGCATCCCAATTCGTCGGACTATCTTCCACAACAATTTGCTTTCTCTTTATCTCTTTGTCCAGCCAACCAAGGATAGTGGATTCCAATTGTACCTCACTTTTTTTCTCCTCCTGCCGATCTTTAGGTGCTTCCTCACTCACATTCTGCTTCTCAGGAGTTTCATCTATCTTACCTTCCCTCTCCTCAGCATGCTCTTCTTCTTGTTTAGGTGAGGGAACCTTCACTTTTTCCTCTTCTTGTGGAGGGACTTCTTCAATTCTAACAAGGGAATCCGCATATGCAACCATAGGGGATTGCATTATCTTTTCAATTTTTGCCTCTGCACTATGGAGATCACCTTCATGAAACTCCTCCCCTTCAATATACAAATGATCCTCAACATCCTCTGACCCACCAAGCTTGCCTTGAACTCCATGAACGGAAGGCACATCATCATGTTGTTCCTCATGAGAAACCACCAGAGGGAGATCTACCCTAGGCACACTATCCCTGGGAGAAGGAGTCCTAGACCTCCTTGCATACACCTTGGCCTTCTACTCTAAACTTTCAACATTGATCACTGGTAGGGCCACTTCTTCCTCCCCAGCCTTGGAGCTTGCCTTCTCTGACAATTTATGATTCTTCTCCTCTTGGGCACCGATACATCAATCTCAGGACCCTAATTTTCAATTCCTTTCTGCCCAGACTTCCTAGTCCTTGTACTCTGCTTAGCCTTTGGCTTTCTCTACTTTTTTGCTTCTTGAGCCTCTGTTTCTTGAATACCTTTTACCTTGATTTTGAAAGGAGAATCCAGCTTACCCTTGCCCTTAGGATACTGCTCGATAGATTCCTTAGAGGTGGAGTGGGGATCCAAATCTCCCATTAGCACATAGATGCACTGCACACCATTATTTTCCAGCTCCCATAGCTTATGCTTTAGCCACATCCTAGTAAATTTTAGAATTGGATCCACTAGTTGTTTCAATTCTATCTTTTCCTCCTCTAACCAATCCACATCACCAATTGGTCTATCCTTTATGGCCTCATAAGCATGATCCTGAATCAAGTTCCCATCATCTTCCAATTGGTCAGGAACTACCTTTACATTGTACAACCAAACTGACTCAAATGGAAGCCGGGATAATTTCTTCTTTCTGACCTCAAATTCATCACTGCAATTGGCCTAGTAGTCTTCCAAATTCACCTTATGGAAATACTGTTTTTTGGCCTTCTTTTAAGCTTCTCCGATAATATGGAACCTAGACCTATTGGAGTGGAAAGATAGACCAAGGGCACTCATTTCTTCTTCTGAAGTCTGGGTGGAACCAATGGAATGAAAAACCTCTCCAGTACCAATCCTCAAGGAGAAGTCTCCACCAAATCCAATCTTATGCTTGTCTTTCTTGATAATGGCATCAAAGTCACAAATCTACCTAGTTACTTCCAATAATATAATGTGATTAGTGGGATACCTTGGAAGTCTATATGGAGCCCTCTAGCAGCCATCAATCCTAATGTAGGAGAAGGTTGGGAACTGAGTAAACCATGCACTATATTTCTTGATGAGTTCCTTGGCTTGATCTAAAATCCTGGCATGCTCTGCTTCCTGAAGCATTCTGGTGATATACATGGTAAATGCATCATTTTCCCTCCTATAGTTTGAACCTCCTGAGTGCAATTGAGGGTACACTTCGTAGATAATATCCTGTCTGAAAATTCCCTTTGTATCCAATCCTTTGTAGGGATGGAATCTTGCAAGTGCATAGACCAGATATGAAGTCATTGTGAAAGTTTTGGTCTGCAACACATTAGATAACTATTCATGGAGTACTCCACTAATGACCCCTACCCAATGGTAATTGATCTTCTCTTGTTCTATCCTCACAATCACATGGCACATCCAATTCTCAAACGTACCGACATTCTTCAATCCAACCACCCTGCTAAGAAGAGTGATGGCATCGTAGTACTCCTTGAACTTTATCCTGAATAGTTGTTTGGGTAATTTAGAATAGTGTGACTTAGGCTTCTCCAACCAAGAATTGATAAGTTGTTGTGACCTCACAGTTTGCTCACCATAGAACTCTTGAGCCACCATCATGCTTAATCCCACCACATGAGATCTGTTTGGCATATCAAATGTTTGGGCAAGAGAGACAGGGTTGAGATTTGGTACAACCCTCCCCTGAGGACCAATGATTCTCTGTGTGTCCTGATCATAGTGCCTGGCACACTCAAGGACTAGCTCATAACACTACACTATAGAAGGGAAACTAGCAACATGTAACAATCATGATTCCATCATCCTTCTAGCCACCAAAGGAGAATCCTTAGCCGCCATTCTTTCTTTGAACTCTTTATAATCCCATGATCTGACATTTGTATCAGTCACCTCTGACCAAACTAAAGTGATTTTTCTCTCAGGGATCCTACTCTTAATTTCCATTTTAATCCTCTATGCATCAAACATTGAGGACCTAGCTGCTACCTTGCTAGATTCAGCCTGCACTCAACATGGAAATCATAGTAAAATCCACAGGAAAGGGAAGGTTAATTTACCAATAAATCATTAGAGTGAATCTCATATAGCCAGGGTGTTATTAAATTTCATATGAGATGACCACAACAAATTTTGGGTTTCAAGACCATCCGTGGAATTTGAGCCAGAGAGGAATATTGAGAAATTCCAGACCGATCAGATTCCAACGGAATAACCAGGAAACTCCTACTTAACCATCAAACCTAATCATGATCAATCAACAAATCACATGAGAAATCCAAATATGAAATGAAATAATCATTAAATGCATCACAAATCATAAACAAATCCAATTATCTCACGTTCCTTTATATTTCATCAGATTTCAGGAAAATCCGTGAGGAATGGATTTCCGTGAAGAACGAGCCAGAGTGTAGACTTCAGAAAATCAAAGAGACGCCGGATTTCAGAGAAATCCGGACCCGACGGAAATCCGCAGATAAGTCAAAACTTTGAAAGCAATGTGGATTCCGAGAACGAAGGTCTTGGAAAGAGTCATTCATCTCGCTGAGAAGTCTTGGAAACTTGCGTGAGGTCATGCTGAAGGATGTCATCGAAAGAGGTTTCACTAAGACCTGGTGGTTTTGGTGTAATGTATTGCCAACCAAGATATAGCAAATATATCATATGACCAAAGGGTAGTCGGGGTAAGGTCCTGGCGAATCTTTTGTGTCTCACCAACTTTCGGGGTCCAAGCAAACACTTCGGCCAAACTAAAGTTTTTTGATATGAGGCCTCAACGAAGTTGCGATGTCTCAGAAATAGGTTTGAATTCGGCAAGAGGTCTTGCCGACTACGTAATGCTTCGCCGAAATGAAGATCTGAGCTTGCCAAGAAAGGAAGGTTTCACCATGAAGTCTTGGCGACTGCTGGTAATCTCACCGAAAGCGAAGGTCTCGGCAAGGGTCGTGAGCTCGCCAAAAGGTCTCGGCGAAGGATGGATGTCTCGCTGAAAGAAATGAATATCGGTATAACTAATGGAGCCCACTATGACCCCTTGTCGACTAGGGCTTGTCTTGCCGACGGACATAGAAGACTTTATCGGTGTGAGAAATGATACTGTCACGGCGATCAAATATAAACTTAGGAAGGCTTCTCAGCAAAATATAGGGTGATCGATATGACATCTCCCCGACTTTGAAGGGTCACAACGAAAAAAATTCAGAAGGGATGGATTATCCCGGACTGCGACGCCGAGTCACGATTTAACCCAAACACCAAATCAATCATGAATTTTAGAAGTTTTAACTCAGGACAAGCCAGGGATGGACCTTTCATAGATTTTCTTTACATTCTAGGTCAATTTTAAGATGAAATAACCTGACATGGAATTGCCCTAGGTTTCAAACCCTATTCATCCACCATTAGTGCACAGGAAAGCTCAGAATTCAGTTGTTTCAACTGTTAAGTCATCACTAGGGTTTACTACTTACTCTCAGGAAAGATTCATCAAAATGCAGGTAGATAAATGAGCTCAAAACCCACCTAGGAGATGACAAATGATGCAATACTGAACAACCCTAGCATGAAATGATCAAATATTCAGGAATTCAAGTCACAGAAGCTCTCATAACATCAACATGTCATCCATAATTCTCTATCAAAGGCAAGGAAAATAAAAACATACCATTGTGACACGGGAATCGATCTCAGAAGCAGTAAATGTGAGGCCGAAAGGCATCCACAAAGAACAAATGTAGGAATGCACAAGAAATCACTACTAACTCGATCAATCCAAACCCAAACGCCTCAAAATGAAGTCAATCAATCACAAGAAAGCACTCTTCAACTCAAACGATGGAAAATAGTTAGCATGATGGCACAAAAGATCATAGAAATCAAGTTAAATACATCCTACAAAGCACACATGAAGCCATTAATGCACTCGATAGGACAATCAGAAAACCCAGAAAGCTGTCGATAGGGTGGAATCCGGGAAAATCTGGCCCACGCGGAAATCAGCGAATACCAAAAATCCCCGAACAACAGGGTCCAGCTAGAATCCAAGCAAGATCCAGGAAAATTCGACCAGGGTGGAAAATCCCAAATCCGGGTAAAACCCGAACTTAGCCAAAAATTAAATATTTTCAATGAATAACCTAGGGAAACACTTAGGCAATCAAAAATAAACATTTCATCACATGCCAAGATAAGACAAAACCTCAAAAAGAAAGGGCCAAGATGCCAAAACCGAAGTGAAAGAGGGTCCTTGCCTTCAGTGGGGCGTGTGTGCAAAAACTGTACAACAAATGGCGACTTCTACTGGGAAAATGCTCTAGAGCATTTGATGACGAACAGGAATCAAGAACCCAGAATCTCTAGTTTCAATCTCACCATCAAACAAACAAGTCATAATGCAAAGATTCAAAGAATTAGAACCAAAGGGTAGACCGAACCTTTCATAAACTAAAAATCCAAGTGTGTGCACATGAGTTCATTCCCCTCCTTAAGCTACTATAGAAACCAAGTTCAGTCAAATCAGGCTACATAAGGATTCTAACTTCAAAAGCAACCTGGATAGGGCCTCACTGCCAGTCAAGCATCCATAGCCCCGATGAGGTTATCATTGTGACTCTCCTGAACATAGCTCTACTGCCAGCCAAGTGTCTATAGCCCCGGTAGAGATATTCAAGTACCCCTGATAAGTTGAATTTATTCTTTTGATATTCAATATTTCATTTTCTTTTTTTTGATATTCTTTATATGTCACTTTCATTTCAACTTGTGAACAATGAAGCTCACACTCAAGGCTAAAAACCACAGTGGCGCTGAAGCAGAAATAAGATTTTTCACTTGAAAAAACTTGACAAGGATTCCTATAGGAACATCAAGATTCTTAAGATGTATGAGAGATATAAGATTTTAGAGTACTTCAAATTCAAATCAAAGTCGGTGATCAATCTTCTATAAATCTGACATTAAGACTGTTGGCAATAGTAAATATTTCAACCATCCTTCTAGATGCAAGACTAAAGCCCACCAACAAAATACTTAGAAAAAATCCAGATAATGATATATTTGCCATGCAGGTGCAACACATTCCGGTGAAAATAGAGAAACCCCCAAAGCAAGAGCAAAGAAAAAAACAAAACAAAACAAAAGCAAACCCACAAACCAAACCAAAAGCAAAGCAGAAAGGGAAACCTAATCTAACTATATACAAGACAAGAGCTGAAAACAACTCAAGACTGGAAATAATGCTTCAAATACTGCCCATTGACAGGCAGTGGGATATCCTCTCTAGTGAGAGTTTTCAAATGGAAAGCATTATCTCCCAAAATTTCTGAGATCTGGTAAGGTCCAATCCAAAGTTTATCAAATTTTCCATGCTCTCCCTTATGGTCATGGGCTTCATCCCAGTAAAGAACCAAGTTAGAAATCCTAAAAGCTTTAACCTTGGCTCTTTTATCAAACCATCTCTTGACAACCCCTTGATGCTTAGCAAAGTTTTCTAGGGCTTCGTCTCTCTTTTTCTCAAGGTGTAATAATTCAGCAAGTCTAGCCTCACATTTATCTCCCTCATCATAACATTCATTAATGAACTGCAAGGTGGGGATCTTTAATTGAATGGGAAACACAAGCTCTAATCCATAAACCAGGTGATAGGGTGATATTCCTATGGAAGTCTTATGTCTGGTGCGATCTACCCACAGAGCAAATCTAAGTTGGGTATGTCAATCCTTTGGGTTTCTTTCTAACAATTTGTGAATAACAGTCAAGATATTTTTGTTGGATGACTCAGCTAAACCATTACCCTGAGGGTAATATTTGGATGCAAATTTAATTATAATCCCATGGTCAAAAGTCCAGTTAGAAAACTTCAAAGACAAAAACATAGGACCATTATCACAAACTAAAGACATAGGACATCCAAAACGGTTAAGAATAGCTGATTCGATGAAGCTAATTACTACTTCTGAAGTGCATTGCTTGCAATAAAGGGCCTCAGTCCATCTTGTAAAATAATCAGTGACAGTAAGGATATACCTATGTCTAGCAGAGGAGGGTGGATTGATTGGACCTATGAAGTCCATTCCCCATTGCGCAAAAGGTTTTACCTCAAAAATTGGCTAGAGTGGAAGGGCTGAAAACTTCTCTCTAGTGGCGGCAGTCTGACACACATGGCATGTTGTGATGTCGTTGTGTGTATCTTTGAACAGTGTAGGCCAATAGTAACTAGCTCTTAGAATCTGGTTTGTTGTAGAAGGTGTTCATCCATGGCCTGTACCATATCTGTCATGAAACTCCAACATCACTCTTGCAGATTCCACCTTTCCTAGGCACCTCAAATAAACACCCTCATGATTTTTCTTATATAGGACAGCTCCCTTCAACATGAAACTGTCACTCTTTAAGTGCAATTCCCTTCTTTGTACTGAATTGAGATGATCAGGGCATCTCTGGGTCAGGAGATAATGAACAATATCATCGTACCATTCTCTGGGAGAAACATCCTCTAAATTATAACTCTGAGTTGTAAGGTCAGGGCCTATCTCTGCCATTGTTTGTGTGAGTCATTTCCCTCTTACCAACTTCATGGGTTGAATTTCCATATCATACTCTTGTAACATATTCACCCATTTGGCTTTGCGTTCCCCCAGCTCATTCTACATCAACAACAGTTTAACTGTTGAATCAGGAACTATTGCAAAGATTTTGTTTCTGAGGATATAATGTCTGAATTTCTTTATAGCCCTGACTAAGGCATAGGCCTTCTTTTCCACACTTGGGTATCTCAACTCTACATCCTTCAATGGTGCACTCATGAATGCTATGGGATGCTCATTTCCTTGATCCGACTTTAGAGTTAACATAGCAACACAGGAATGATCAGAGGCAAACAAATATATATAGAATGGTTTAGCATAGTCTGGGCTTACCAAAACAGGAGCTTCAGCAATAGCCCTCTTTATCTCTGCAAATGCTTCTTTTTCTTTTGTATTCCATTCAACTTTGGCCTCCTGCTTTAACATTGCGTTCAGTGGCTTAACTATTTCTGTGAACCCAATGATGAACTTCCTCACGAAGTTGATCTTGCCAAAGAATGATTTCATTTCTTTTTTACTAGCAGGCAGTGGAATCTTAAGAATGGATTATATGCATTCTGGATCAATTGCAATTCCCTTTTCAAAGAGAATATGTCCCAGCAATTTACCTTTTGCTACTCCAAAGATGCATTTCTTTGGATTGAGTGATATTCCAAACTCTCTACATTTCTAAAAAAGTTTGCATAAATCTGAGATATGATCACCTCTCTTCTTGGAAAAGACTGTTAGGTCATCCATATAAATGATTATGCACTTACCAATTATGTCTTTAAAGGCAATGTCCATCACTCTTTGGAATGTGGCTCCAACATTAATTAAGCCAAAAGGCATCCTTCTGTAGGCGAAAGTGCCCCACTTGGTGGTGAAGGCAGTCTTGTGCCTATCTTCATACTGCACCATAACTTGGTTATACCCTAAATAACCATCCAGGAAGGACATCATCTGAGATCCATTGACAATCTACAGCACTTCATCCAATGAGGGCACTAGATAATTATCCTTCTCTGATGCTCTGTTTAGGTTCCTGAAATCCACACATAACCTAATTTCACCATTTTTCTTCCGTACTGGAACCATGTTTGCAACCCAAGTAGAGTTTCTGACTGGGAATATTATCCTTGCAGACAACAGTTTCTACACTTCCTTCTGTATTATGGGTTCCAGCAAAACATTGATGGGCCTTTGCCTCTGTCTGAAAGGCTTTACTCCTAGATTGAGAGGAATAGTGTGGGTTATGATTGATGTATCATAAGTCTTTAAGTCTTCATAACTCTAGGCTATCACATCTGGATATCTATGTAATGCATCAATAATTCCTTGTCTTTCTTTTGGAGTGCACACTTTTCCAATGAGAACATTTTTGACGTCCTCCTCAGATCCTACATTATATTTGTCACACTATCCACTAATAGACTCTTTCCTGGTATGTTGTTCCTGATCTCTAATTTTCTCCAGATCAAAGATCCTCTCTAGTTGTACCATTCCCCTGGGAATTGTGTTGGTCTTCAGATTAATTACCCCCTCCAAGTCCATCTCAGCTTCTTGAAGTTCAATTTCGTCAATAATTTGAGAAGCAAAGACATCATTACTAGTGATGAAATCTAAGATATGTTTGTCGTCTTCAAATACCTAGAAGTTGGTGATGTTATCGAATACTGAGGGTATTGGGGTCAGCTCCATAGTAAACTTCTTTAGTCCTGAAAGAGATAGAGGTTGCAAGGTACTTGCCGCCTGAGCAAGAGAATCAGTTGTTTGGTTCTTATTTCATGGAATCAACTGAATGTTGAAGGCATCAAATCCTTCAATGAGGTCCCACACTCGATGTCTATAGTTGGTCATTCTCCTATCATGATAAGAGTATTGTCTCCTGACTTGCTTGACTACTAACTCAAAATCTCCAAAAACTTGCAAGATCTTAACCTTTTTCTTCAATGCCATTAACAGTCCATGCACCAAGGCTTCATATTCGGCTACATTATTCATATAGTGAAATTGAAGTCTATGAGCAACAAAAAATTTCTTACCTCTTGGACTAATTAGCTCAAAACCTGCCCCAGCTCCATTCTTTGATTTGGACCCATCGAACCTTAAATTCCAACAACCAGCAACTGCAGAGTTCCCTGCTCTTTCACTTGCACTATTACTATTGGATGGATTTTTAGAAGGCATCACTCTTTTCCCTTAGGGATCTTCTTGAACATTCAGGATATCGCCTTTGACTGCAGGAGTGGGGTTGATACATTTATGTATTTGTTCCACTACATCCTGGCATAAGCAACAATCCAATTCTAAATGAGAGGCATTATGCACCTTGCACCAATTGGGAAAGAGTAGCTCTCCAAAGTTCATTCCATTTCTCAGCTGAACTTGATCTTCAATGCACTTCTGAATGAACTCTTGAAAATTATCTAGCAAACCAAGTTGACTATCTTCCAGACCACTATCATCTTTAGCTAATTTGATCAGGACTTCAGTGCCACTGGATTCTACTATAAGGTCAATAGGTGTTGTGTGGAACATAAGAACCTCCTCCATATCTAGGTTCTCAAGAGGAGCAGCAAGCATATAGTTACCCATGCTTACTTCTGCTACTAGAATTTCAGCAAATGTTTTCTGATATTCTGTAATCATGTACTTCATTCTGGGTTCTCTTTCAATTCTAATCTGGTTTGGCACTCCCTTCCAGGGAAGCCACATATGGGAATGATCAGTCGACACATATCCATTTAAAGACCTGGTAAAATCCCTTCCCAAGATTAGGCCATAAGCGTCAGGTATGTTAGCCACCTGTATATTGATAACCTGTTGAATTTTAGGATTAGAAGCAATTTGTATATGAATCATATTTAACTCTCCTACAACATTGAATTCAGTCCTATCCAATTGGTGAATTTCTTCTGTGATTTAGCAGGAGTAATCCCCATAGATTTACATACACCGAAAGGCATAACATTAGTTGAAGCACCAGAATCCAGCAGACAATTATGCAGATTCTTACCGAATATTCGAACAGAAATCAAGAATGGAGGTGTGTATGTCCTCCCTTGAAATAGAGTTAAGGGAGTATCTACTTGAACAACTTGAGATTTGTCCTTCTCTTTCCCAGTATCTCCAGGGGGCCTATGGACCTGATCATGAGTCTGATTTTGTCTTCCTACTGACTGAGAGCCAAATACTCTACTGACACTCTTGCTAACTGATTTATCTTATGACATGGAATTTGCATTATAAGATCCTAAGATTGCACTCCTAATGGATGGAACTCTTAATAACTCGAATGTAGATAGATTTACCTTCAATTTTTGGAGTTCTTCAGCAACATACATGGCCAATTGTTCTTCATTTGAATCCGTAGGAGTCTCCCTCAGGTATTCCACCATCTTTTCCTTATTTGCATCAGTATTTCTTCCTTTTGGTACATCAGCATGTCCTGGATCTTGAGACAAATATTGCTTGGACACCTGAGGCAGTGATGGATTATTGCTAGCATTAGGGTCTGGAGGCGTGTTGAAATTATTCAGTGGAATGGAAGTAGTAAAGGGACCTCCAGCCTATGGGGGCCTGTGTGGAAACTCCCTCAAGTCATACTTCTTGACAGGTCTCTGGAAGGTCCGCACTTCTTCAATGCAAGCTTCCTCTTTGACATAAGCTTCTTCTTCATCTTTGGGACCATTATCATTCATTTGACTCTCATCGAATAACTATGTCATTTCATCCCCATTGCATACCTAGTCTACCTCTTCCTTCAATTGGTCAAACTCCTCCTCAGGTACATTTTCCTTATTTTTTGGAAAAGGAGCATGATTCAATACCAACACCGGTGAATCATAAGGAATAGAAGGTACAATTTTCTGACCGCTTGCATTATTCTCCACTTCATACTAAAAGATCGAGGCTGCTATTTGGAACTCTTAACAATCTAACTCAGAATGCTAACTAGTCTTGTGGAGCCTACACCACCCTGATAAAGTGGCCTCAACTAGATATACCCCACTAGGAGGCTTCTCTTTACTAACTGGCTAATTGGCAAACTGATTGACAGGTTGACTAACTGGTTGATCCAATGGGGTGGGGACTCCCCCATTGTTGGGCCCTGTGTTCCAAGTTATGTTCTATCCTAATTGATACCTTCTCTCGAACCCTTTTCCACCACCTCTATCAAATTTCTGGCCCGAGGGTTGCCCCTTATCATAGTTTTGTCTTCTTTCATTATTATACTGGTGCAGGAGCACCTGCCAAAGTGCAAGCATATTTTGAAGTCTTGTTTCAAAATCAATTTTATTTTGTTGTGTAAGGTCTTTAACACCATCTAGATTGTGATTGAGGACCTTTTATTTCTTAGGTTGAAAGTTGAATAAGTTGGGAATCCTTTTTGTGGTTGTTCCCTAAGCTTTAGAAAAACGTTGCAAAACACACTGTGTTTTCCAACGCTTAGCTTTTGGCCGTTCTTAGGCTCAAAATTGAAAACCTAACTATTTCTTGGAATTGTAAAAAGAGATATCTTGACCTTTGAATGGGTTATATGTTTTGAATGTTGGCAATTTCAGGAGAACAATAAGAGAAACAGTGATTTTTGTTGTGAAAATTCTATTTTTCTGTTCTTGTGTGTAATAGCTACAAGAAATGAGTTGAGGAAATTTTTTGTTGAATTGAATAACATGTATTTAAGCTTTTTGAAGCATTTTATCTAGTTCAATAGTTTGTATTTCCATCACTTTCTGTTGTTTTGTAAATATTATGTTTTCCCTACTCTGCTATTTTGACTGGTAATCTCAGAAAAATGGGGTTTTAGCTTATTTTATGTCAGTACCAAGGAGTATGGATGCAGTGAAAAAAAAGCTAGACTCCATCCTTGTACATAATGTAAATATAGGAGTTAGTAAAAGTTCAAAAAGCATGCTAAGGATCTTTCCCTAGGCGAGTTGTTTTATACCCAGTTTGGGAAAGACAGTGTTGCACAGTCCTAACGCAGGGGTGATGAATGTCCATTCAATGCAAAGTGTTTAAAGACTAAAAGGGACCTTACAAAGCTTTGACAAAAGGCAGGATTCATCACCAATTCATTTGGTGGCTGAAGGAAGAAGACAGTCCTCTGTGTGTCCAAGAAAAGGCTTATAAAGCCCTAAATTTCCCAAAATCAATGATAGCCCTATGTACGGCCTGAGAAGGTCTAAAACCACAAAAACCTTGAAGTGCTTCAAAATTGAGCTAGGGTTCTTTCTTTGAGGTTTTGGTTTTCACTGAGTAGGGAGGAGTAATAACCTAAAAACCCTGGGCTAAGAGACCTAATAGGGCTCATGGACTACTAGCCCTCCTAAAACCCTAACCTAGGGTATGGTGGTAGCGATAGAAGCAAGGAGATTTGTGCTTGGACAAGAACCTTTCCTAGACTTTTTTGAAGTCAAGAAAGCCTATGCACACCCCTGCAAGAAAGTTAGGAGGATTTATAGGTTGTCTAGTCTTTAAAAGGATTAAGGGCTAGATGGAGAATGTGAGGAAAAGCACCAAGAACTGTTTAGTAGCAGCAAACTGAAATTGATAATAGGGTTGGAAAGTGACCAGGGGTGCCTAATAACTTTTAGGACCTATAGGTTGAGTAGTGGAGAGAAACACGAAGGGGTTATCTATTGGAGACCCAGAGCATTGAGCCAGTGAGGACTCAATCCAACCCTGTCCCTATCATATACCCTCTATCATTGTTGTAACCTCTGTCCTAGTTATATCCTCTATCGTTGTTGTATCCTCTTTCATTATTATATCCTCTATCATTATTATATCCTCGGTCCTAGCGTTGCCCTCTATCAAAGTGTTGTCCTTGTGGATTCTCTCTGTTCTGATTGGACTGCATATTTCTCTGAGCAGCTTGCAACTGACTGTTCTGGGTCCTCAAGTAAGTCACCTCCATATTCAGCTTCTTTATTTGTTCAGACAATTCATCCAGTCTTTCCTTGTTAGGAATATTGTATGGAGGTTGATTTGCATTATTCTGGGAATACCCTACTACAGCATTGGCATTTAGTGACCAGTTCAAGACTTCAGAATTTTGCAGGTATGAAGGATAACTAGCCTGAGGCTAGATATATAGAGGTTGATTCATGTTTTGCTGAGGGTAACTAATTGTGGATGAAACTTGTCCTACAGAAGGTCCTGGGTGAGGGACCAAAGGCAACTGAGGTACCTGATTCATGATTGGAGTATGGTTCGCTAGAGCCTGGTTGAGAGCCGGAACTTGTCCAAGGTGAGCAACGGGTCCTAATGAGGGTAGAGGCCTAGACAGATGTTGCCTTATATTAGTGCTAACTTTCACAGCCTCTGCATATGCATTAAGTAGACTCTCAGGGGGATTATTACTCCACTTCATAAAGGTAGTTGTCAAACTATCAAGTCCCTCATAATAAACTTCTAAAGTAGTGGGTTCATCAACAACATAAGGAGTCTGTAGTCTGGTATAAGCACGATGAAACCTATTGTTGAAAGATCTTATAGGCTCATTGACCTCCCTTTTAACATTAAAGAACTGATGGTAAAGCTCATTAGAACTAATGGAGATTTGAAACTTCTACAAAAAAGCAGCTTCTAACTCAATCCAATGCCCGATAGACCCAATAGGCAAATGATTGTACCAATAGAATGCATCCTCCCCTAGTGAATAAGGAAAGAGTCTACATGCTACATCCTCATGGTTTATCCCTCTATCCTTGAGGCCAATCTGAAAGATCCTGATGTGTTCCTCAGCGGTCCTATTCAGATCATTGACATGGAATTTTGAACAAAAGTGTTTAGGGTTTTTGGGCATGACATTGTAAATGGAAAAACTTAATGGGGATGGGTTGGTCACCAGCAAAGCCATTGGTGGAGGTGGGGGTGGTAATGGCTGATTTATCATTGGTCGAGGTTGTGGAATGGGAATTCCCTCAGACTCAGATGAACCTGATGAAGATGGGGATGATGGAGATGAGGGGGGTGGATGGGATGTTGATGATTCTCCCCTTCTATTGGTCCATCTTGACCTAGTAGGGTCTTGTAGTTCCTGAAATTCCTCCTCTCCTAGAGCAGATCTTGTTCTTCTTCTAAATCTCTCTGGAGAGATGGTGTTCAAAAATAGATCTAGCTTGCTTATTTGGGCCCTCCTTCTAGCGCCAATCCTGTTGATAGTGTTTTCTGCACAGCAACAACTCAGACAAAATATAATATCCTATCTATCTTGAAAGGTAAATCTCTATCAGCAAGCTTCAAGAGATAACCCCAAGGTCTCTAATGTCAAGTCTTGACAATGCATAAACAACTCAGTGATAAATGTGAAAATGCTGGTAATCACAACGGGACCTTACTATAAGCAAAATACTAAATCGATTTTATCAAATCTAACAATCTGAGGATACTTTAATCCTAGGTCTAACCCAATAATCAAAGAAAATAAAAAAAAGGATAAGGGTTCCAAAGATATTTCTAAATCCAACACTACTTCTAAGATCAACAATGAAAATAACCACACTGAAATGGACCTATCCTTCAAAACTGATCTCTACTTGACCCAGATAAATCTGCAATCTTACAGAAAACAATACAATCTTCTGAAGTGTTAATATTTTCAAATCATGAACATTCATTCAACAACCCTATTGCAATTGAAATGAACAAATCCTCACAATCAAACTAAGCACACTAAATATGAAGTACAAGCTAACTTTGCAAAGCAACTAACAATTAGTTGGTTGCGAAAAGTATGGACTAAAGGATTGCTGCAACATTCAAGTATCAAATCAGAAAAACATTATCGAATCAAATCTAATCTAAATATTAACCTCCTAAAAGAAATTTTAAAGATAGAATAGCAAGAACCATATAAGACAAGAGAATACAAGTATGGCACCAAACCACAATGTCATTATTTGCACTCGAATTATCCATTGTAACAACAATTCCAACTTTTTGTTACAATATTTGCTTGAGAACTACTATTTGCTAACTTTCTCTACTCGCTTCTAACTATTTTTATCTATTTTACTTCTATCTTCTAATGCCTTTTCTAACTTTTCTTAACCCCTACAAATGAGGCGAAATGCTAAATATATAGAATCCCCCAAAAACCCTGTCGGCCAAGCAAGAGCTTGCAGCATTAACTGGGCACCACCGACCAGCCAAGAGAAAGTCAACATGGGATGAAGGAATGCATTAAATGAGCGAACAACATCCAAGTCGGCCCGGGATTCCCAATGCAGGTCAAACCAATGCAGGGCACGATAATGGGGAAGCAAAAATCCTGAAGTAGTTGGGCATTAACTACCCTCCCCTTTGTCTCTATTCTGATCTGGCCCTTCTTGAATTCTCAGAAGCGTCCCATCCAAGTTAGCTACTGGTGGCAAAGGCAAAATCCTAAGTTGATTCTCAATGGATGCAATCTCTTCCTTTGACCATTTGACCAACTTATCCCAATCCACCTTATATGTCATATATTTATCAATAACTGCAAGGTAGGTGGCTGCATCATCCAACTAGTGCTCAGAAACAAAACAATCATCAAGTGGTGCATAAACATCCTGCCACCAATTTCTTATCTATTCCAGACTCAAATATTTGGGCACGATCTTCCTTCTTCCCGTCATAATTTCAAAGAAGGCAATGGAGCCATTATGTACACCACTTAGGGTATCATCAATTTGCCTTCTTTGTTTATAAATCTTCTTCAACACCTTCTGCCTAATCTGCAGTGCCTCATACCACTCCCACGGCTCGACAACCCTGGAGGAAGGAAGAATCCCATCACTTACCAATCTATCCTGGGTGTACTCCATGATAGCTCTAGTTTTCTATAGAAGGAGATCTGTATCCTACTTATCTTGTGCCAACACCACCTTCAACCAATCAGTTGCCATAATAGCATCCTTCCCAGTTGACAGAATCTCCTTAATAGCTTCATCACCCTTTATTTGCAACCCTTTTATCCAATTCACGGTGGAAACAACAGAAGCTTTCATCATTTCTATCTCGGTGATGATCTCTTGAGGTAGAGATTTCGTAGTAGAAACCGAAGGGTGAATGGACTACAGTGGTTTCATTAAGTCCTCCAAGCATTTCCTGAGATTTTCATTTTCTTTCTTTAGCTCCTGCTTAGTCTTCATTTCCTTCCTCAATCTACCCACAATAACTGCACTAGATCCCTCATAATCTTCAATATCCTGTTCGACTAATGTAGGTCCTAGATTGAAATTTTGAATATTGTAATCCTTTCCAACCACATTATCTCTATTTTTATCTGGAGTAGGGGTGGCAATGTGAACAACTCTATCATGAGCTTCGCCTCTTTCAATCCTTGGGATCACCCTAGCCTTCATTTTACCTTTATCCTTTCCAATTTTGGCTAGTAGTGCATCCCAATTCGGTGGACTATCTTCCACAACAATTTGCTTTCTCTTTATCTCTTTGTCCAGCCAACCAGGGACAGTGGATTCCAATTGTACCTCACTTTGTTTCTCCTCCTGCTGATCTTTAGGTGCTTCCTCACTCACATTCTGCTTCTCAGGAGTTTCATCTATCTTACTTTCCCTCTCCTCAGCATGCTCTTCTTCTTGTTCAAGTGAGGGAACCTTCACTGTTTCCTCTTCTTGTGGAGGGACTTCTTCAGTTCTGACAGGGGAATCCACATATGCAACCATAGGGGATTGCATTATCTTTTCAATTTCTACCTCTGCACTATGGAGATCACCTTCATAAAACTCCTCCCCTTCAATATCTGGATGATCCTCAACATCCTCTAACCCACCAAGCTTTCCTTGAACTCCATGAGCGGAAGGCACATCATCATGTTGTTCCTCATGAGAAACCACTGGAGGGAGATATGCCCTAGGCACACTGTCCCTGGGAGAAGGATTCCTAGAGCCTCCTTGCATACACCTTGGCCTTCTCCTCATAACTTTCGACATTGATCACTGGTGGGGCCACTTCTTCCTCCCCAGCCTTGGAGCTTGCCTTCTCTGAGAATTTATGATTCTTCTCCTCTTGGGCACTGGTACATCAATCTCAGGACCCTGATTTTTAGTCCCTTTCTGCCCAGACTTCCTAGTCCTTGTCCTTTGCTTAGCCTTTGGGTTTCTCTACTTTTCTACTTCCTGGGCCTCTGTTTCTTGAATACCTTTTACCTTGATTTTGAAGGGAGAATCCAACTTACCCTTGCCCTAAGGATCCTACTCGATAGATTCCTCAGAGGTGGAGTGGGGATCCAAATCTCCCATTAGTGCATAGGTGCACTACACACCATTATTTTCCAGCTCCCATAGCTTATGCTTTAGCCACATCCTAGTAAATTTGAGAACTGGATCCACTAGTTGTTTCAATTCTGTCTTTTCCTCCTCTAACCAATCCACATCACCAATTGGTCTATCCTTTATTGCCTCGCAAGCATGATCCTGAATCAAGTTCCCATCATCTTCCAATTGGTCAGGAATTGCCTTTACATTGTACAACCGAACTGACTCAACTGGAAGCTGGGAGAATTTCTTCTTTCTGACTTCAAATTCATCACTGTAGTTGGCCCAGTAGTCTTCCAAATTCACCTTATGGCAATACTCTTTTTTGGCCTTCTTTTGAGCTTCTCTAGTAATATCGAACCTGGACCTCTTGGAGTGGAAAGATAGACCAAGGGCACTCATTTCTTCTTTTGAAGCCTGGGTGGAACCAATGGAACAACAAACCTCTCCAGTACCAATCCTTAAGGGGAAGTCTCCACCAAATCCAGTCTTATGCTTGTCTTTCTTGATAATGGCATCAAAGTCACAGATCTGCCTAGTTCCTTCCAACAATATAATGTGATCAGTGGGATACCTTAGAAGTCTATATGGAGCCCTCTGGTAGCCATCAATCCTAATGTAGGAGAAGGTTGGGAACTGAGTAAACCATGCCCCATATTTCTTGATGAGTTCCTTGGCTTGATCCAAAATCGTGACATTCTATGCTTCCTGAAGCATTCTGGTGATATACATGGTAAATGCATCATTTTCCCTCCTATAGTTTGAACCTCCCAAGTGCAACTAAGGGTACACTTCATAGATAATATCCTATCTAAAAATTCCCTTTGTATCCAATCCTTTGTAGGGATGGAATCTTGCAAGTGCATAGACCAGATATGAAGTCATTGTGAAAGTCTTGGTCTGCAACACATTGGATAACTGTTTATGGAGTACTCCACTAATGACCCCTACCCAATGGTAATTGATCTTCTCTTGTTCCATCCTCACAATCACATGGCACATCTAATTCTGAAACGTACCGGCATTCTTCAATCCAACCACCCTGCTGAGAAGAGTGATGGCATCGTAGTACTCCTTCTTGAACTTTATCCTAAATAGTTGCTTGGGTAAATTAGAATAGTGTGACTTAGGCTTCTCCAGCCAAGAATTGATAAGTTGTTGTGACCTCATAGTCTGCTCATCGTAGAACTCCTGAGCTGCCATCATGCTGAATCCCACCACATGAGATCTGTCTAGCACATCAAATGTTTGGGCAATGGAGACAGGGTTGAGATTTGCTACAACCCTCCCCTGAGGACCTATGATTCTCTGTGTGTCCTAATCATAGTGCCTGGTGCACTCAAGGACATACTCATAACACTACACTATAGAAGGGAAAACAGCAACATGTAACAATCATGATTCCATCATCCTTCTAGCCACCAAAGGAGAATCCTTAGCTGCCATTCTTTCTTTGAACTCTTCATAATCCCATGATCTGACATTTGTATCAGTCACCTCCAACCAAACTGAAGTTATTTTTCTCTCAGGGATCCTACTCTTAATGTCCATTTTAATCCTCTCTACATCAGACATTGAGGACCCAACTGCTACCTTGCTAGATTCAGCCTGTACTCAACATGGAAATCATAGTAAAAACCATAGGAAAGGGAAGGTTAATTTACCAATACATTATTAGAATGAATCTCATATAGCCAGGGTGTTATTAAATTTCATATGAGATGACCACAACAAATTTTGGGTTTCAAGACCATCTGCGGAATCTGAGCCAGAGAGGAATTTTGGGAAATTCCAGACTGATCGGATTTCAACGGAATAACCAAGAAACACCTACTTAACCATCAAACCTGATCATGATCAATCAATAAATCACATGAGAAATCCAAATATGACATGAAATAATCATTAAATGCATCACAAATCATAAACAAATCTATTTATCTCACATTCCTTTATATTTCATCAGATTTCAAGAAAATCCATGAGGGACGAATTTCCGCGAAGAATGAGCCAGAGTGCAGACTTCAAAAAATCAGAGAGATGCCAGATTTCGGAGAAATCTGGACCTGATGGAAATTCGCGGATAAGTCAAAACTTCGAAAGCAATGTGGATTCCGGGAACAAAGGTCTCGGCAAGAGTCAGTCATCTCGCTGAGAAGTCTTGGTGACTTGCGTGAGGTCACACCGAAGGATGTCATCCGAAGAGGTTTTGCTAAGACCTGGTGGTTTTGGTGTAATGTCTCACCGACAAGGATATAGAAAATATATCGATATGACCAAAGGGTAGTCGGGGTAAGGTCCTAGCGAATCTTCTATGTCTCATCGACTTTCGGGGTCCAAGCAAACACTTCAGCCAGACTAAATTTTTTTGATATGAGGCCTCAATGAAGTTACGATGTCTCGGCGATAGGTTTGAATTCGGCAAGAGGTCTTGCCGACTGCGTAATGTTTCACCGAAATGAAGATCCGAGCTCGCCAAGAAAGGAAGGCTTCACCATGAAGTCTTGGCGACCATTGGTAATCTCACTAAAAGCGAAGGTCTCGGCATCTCGGCGAAGGATGGATGTCTCGCCAAAAGAAATGAATATCGATATAACTAATGGAGCCCGCTATGACCCCTTGCCGACAAGGGCTTCCCTTGCCGACGGACATAGAAGACTTTATCGGTGTGAGAAATGATACTGTCACGGTGATCAAATATAAACTTAGGAAGGCTTCTCAGCGAAATACAGGGTGATCGATATGACATCTCCCCGACTTTGAAGAGTCACAATGAAGAAAATTCGGAAGGGATGGATTATCCCGGACTGTGACGCTGAGTCACGATTTAACCCAAACACCAAATCAATCATGAATTTTAGAAGTTTTAACTTAGGAAAAGCCAAGGATGGACCTTTCATAGATTTTCTTTACATTCTAGGTCAATTTTAAGATGAAATAACCTGACATGGGATTGCCCTAGGTTTCAAACCCTATTCATCCACCATTAGTGCACAGGAAAGCTCAGAATTCAATTGTTTCAACTGCTAAGTCGTCACTAGGGTTTACTACTTACTCTAAGGCAAGATTCATCAAAATGCAGGTAGAAAAATGAGATCAAAACCCACCTAGGAGATGACAAATGACACAATACTGAACAACCCTAGCATGAAATGATCAAATATTCAGGAATTCAAGTCCTAGAAGCTCTCATAACATCAACATGCCATCCATAATTCTCAATCAAAGGCAGGGAAAATAAAAACATACCATTGTGACACAGGAATCGATCTCAGAAGTAATAAATGTGAGGCCGAAAGGTGTCCGCAAAGAATAGATGCAGGAATGCACAAGAAATCACTACCAAATCGATCAAGCCAAACCCAAACGCCTCAAAATGAAGTCAATCAATCACAAGAAAGCACTCTTCAACTCAAAAGATGGCAAATAGTTAGCATGATGGCATAAAAGATCATAGAAATCAAGTTAAATACATCCTACAAAGCACGTACAAAGCTATTAATGCACTCGATAGGACAGTCAGAAAACCTGAAAAGCCGTCGACAGGGTGGAATCCGGGAAAATCTGGCCCATGCGGAAATCTGCGAATACCGAAAGTCCCCGAACAACAAGGTCCATCTAGAATCCAAGCAAGATCTGGGAAAATCCAACCAAGGTGGAAAATCCCGAATCTGGGTAAAACCCGAAATTAGCCAAAAATTAAAGATTTTCAATGAATAACTTGGGGAAACACTTAGGCAATCAAAAATAAAAAATTTAAGCACATGCCAAGATAAGACAAAACCTCAAAAAGAAAGGGCCAAGACACCAAAACCAAAGCGTAAGAGGGTCCCTGCCTTCAGCGGGGCGTGTGTGTGAAAACTACACAACACTAACCATACAAGATGAGATGCAAGATGGATCCTGGAAACTAAGCCATGTTAGGTACCCATGTACAAATGCAATGCAATCTCTCACAAGTAGAGTAAAGATAGAAAAACCC
Organism: Sequoia sempervirens; assembly: GCA_007258455.2. Taxonomy (NCBI): domain Eukaryota; kingdom Viridiplantae; phylum Streptophyta; class Pinopsida; order Cupressales; family Cupressaceae; genus Sequoia; species Sequoia sempervirens. The sequence goes on along the minus strand of VDFB02353493.1, from coordinate 17,177,380 downwards.
AGTGGGAAAAAACTACCCCCCAAAAGAGAGATGATATACAAAAGCCTATGAACATAGCATTAGAAGGACAAAACCCCATGTGAGGAAAAATTCCCCCCCATACAAGAGAAGAAGAGAGACAAAGTAGCCCCCCCTCAATGTACAATGATCAACCATGGAAGATGCTCGAGAAGGAATGAAGAAGCTACTCCAAAACTGTCAAACAACATTCCTCCCCTTAGGAAGAAACAATACCAAAGGTGCATGAATGAAGTCTCCCCAATCCACAAGTGAAGAAGGAAGAACCCTTGAAATGTAAGGAGTCTCTGAAATATTCTCAAATTTCCATGTGTTGATGTTGAAAGATGCCTTTCCCAAACTATGTGAAGCTACAATGGTTGCAGTGTAGTCACTTCTTGGAACCTGTGAGAACCCCTTTGCAACAACACACTCATCCGCTAAAAAAGACAACTCAAGATCTAGCAAAGATGAAGGTAGAACATACTCCAAAGACGTTGTCTCCTCAAGAGAGAAAGTGGCCTCCTCCAACTGTTGTACATATGCATCCACAATCACATCAACCTCGAAAGATTGATCATGTAGAGGAGGGTCAAGTGGCCTCCTCCAACTATTGTACATATGCATCCACAATCACATCAACCTTGAAAGATTGATCATGTAGAGGAGGTTCAGAGTGTTCCCTCACAACAACTGAAGAAGAATCACCTTCATCAAAGAGAAGATGTAAGTAATCAAATGTGTCTCCCAAATCTGCAATGTAGGACTCCATAAACAAGCTACTAATGTTTGTCAAGTAGTCATCCCATGAAATTGTTGTTGGAAGACAAGGTACGCACTGTTGCACTGAATCACAAGGTACTGAAACTGTCGGAACACAAGTATCATCAAGTACATCAGTCAATGTAGGAGATGGAATATCAGCAATAGGCTCAAGAACCTCAGGAGTAGTGAGCACTCCAAGATTCAAGTAACCATACTCATTCTCCTCAAGTGTGTCCATACTAGGGTGAACTAAATCATCAATAGGAGAAAAATATGAGAAGGTGTAGAACCGAGAATGATGATCAACCTCCCCAACTACAACAAGAGCCCTGCTATGCAAATCCTGAACAATGACAGAATTTGGTGTGAACTCTACACTCTTTCATGTACCACTATGTGTAATCTGATAGATGGAAAGGATATTCCTTGACAAAGTAGGCACACATAGAACATCATTAAATGCTCCACCTTCAATGTCAATAGACCCCTTCCCACAAACTGCCAAAGAAGTGTTGTTGGCCATCCAAATGGGTGGTGAAGAACAAGAATCAAATGAAGAGAAAATATCCTTGGAAGAAGTCATATGATGTGAAGCTCCTGAATCAAGGATCCACCTATCTGAATTGGAATCTGCAAATGCAAGAAATGCTTTCCCCTTATGTTTCTCATGTTGAGATGATGTAGATGAAGGAGATAAGCTTGATGTTGTTGCCATGAGAGTTGTGCCTTTTCCCTTAGAAGTAGAAGTGGGAGGATATGAATTCTTCTCCCGATATGCAGCTGGCAAGTTGATGTTGTTCTTCTTAAGGATATTTTTCAACTCATCAATTTGCTTAACATGACAATGATGCTCCTCATGACCAATCTTTTTGCAATATGCACATGTTGGTTTCTCCTTCTTGCTTGAGTTGTTCTTTGAAGAAGATGATGATGAGACTTGTTGTGGAGGAGTGGATTGATTGTTCTCTACTTGTGGCTTTGGTGAAGATTGCTTTTGGCCTTTCCCTTTTCCTTGCTTGTTGTTTCCATGATTGACCACCAATGCTTTTGAAGTTGAAGACTTGAGAATGCCCATTTTCATCAACTTTTTTTGCTCAAGAATCAAATGATCTATGAGAGCCTCAAAATATGGTGATTTGAAGTTGCTAATTATCAATCTTTGAGTCTGAAAACTTGAAACAAAGACTGCATACTCAACTGGAAGCTTGTCCAACAAGTTGAAGACCAATTGATCATCCTCTTTCTCAATACCACAATCTTTTAGTTGTGCTCTTAGCTCATTTACCTTAGTGACATAATCTTGAATGGTGTCAAAATCCTTGGGATCAAGGCTTAGGAGATCATGTTAAAGCTTATACCCCTTAACCTTATCAACCTTGCCATACAAATTAGAAAGCTTATCCCAAGCTTCCTTGGTTGTAGTACATTTATCAACATGGAAAATGAGATCATCTGAAATGAACTTTCTTAGTGTACCCAATGCCATAGAATTTTTAGTGAGCCAATCCATATATGCAGTTGGATCTGCCTTAGGATCTGAAGGTGCAGTTATGGTTCCATCAATATAGTAAATTAAACCTTTTTCCATTAGTTTACTCCATGCACGTACTTTCCATGTAGCATAATTATGTGCAGTTAAGAGTGGAACATCAAATGAACCCATGATGGAATGTAAGAGAACAAGAGAGAAAATAGGAACAATCACACAAGAGACACCCCCCAAAAAAAAAGATGATTTTGGCACTTTATAATGCAATGCATGTACAATAGGCCACTTGCAACTTGGCTAAGTGGACTTATGATTTCTGATTTACAAATTTGCACAAATAGGCTGAGAATAGACTAGAACAAATAAGCAAAGACCTAAATTCAAATCTATGCAATACAAGTGCCAAATAGGCCAAAAAAGACCATATGCTGAAAGTACACTATCCACTCAAGATCATTTCAAACTGATTGCATATTCAAGAAGTAGACGAAAAATCATGCACTTTAAAAAAAAATGGCACCTAAAAAAGAGTTTGTATGTGCCTAAACGGAGCCCTGGAAGTTGAAGAAATGAGGATTGGACAGTTACAGTGTTGAAAAACCTAAAATTCTGAAAATATGTCCACCAAAATCAGAAACCAAGTACACAGTTGTGAAGTACATGAAAAAATAGCTCAAATCAAAAGAAATTGCTCAAAAAAAGGAGCTAAAATGAGCAAGATATGGCCTGTGAAGTTGAGTTGCAAAATTGAAAAGCTCATTGGTGAGGGGGGCAAAAAAAATTTAGAACGCTCACGTCAACAATCCACTGGTGTAAATTTGACAGTCATTTGGCCGTCGCATGTCTAATTGGGCTTAAAATTGACGTTTGAATGGCCGTCATCGCCTAAAAATGCCAAGTGTCGAAATATCTTCAATGGGAGACAGAATATTCCCGAGCCTTTGCCAGAATCTTTTAAGAATATTCACTCCTACAGGTACAGAGAATCTCGGATGGAATTTTCATTTTATGCGCCAGAATATTCCTTATTGTCATAAATTTCAAAGCGGCTGCTGTGAGTGTTGTCCGCCGATGAGGGAGAGTCGACGTCGGAGGTTGAGTGGGGCGCGGGGGCCAGGCCGCAAGCCATGTGGCACCCGTTGGCCCATGTGCAGTTACTGCCTTTGCGCAGTAATGGGTATAGGGTACGCAGGTACCCATACTCATAAATTCTTTTTGAATTTTTTATTTTTTTTTTTATTTTTTGATTTATAAAAAATAAGTACAAACTTTTAATTCACAAAAAAAAAATCTACCCCAAATATATTTTTTCAAAGGGATTTTAATTTTTCTAAAACAATCTCAAAAATTCTCACGAATATTTTTGCAGAAATATTGAATTTTTTTATTTTTTTTACAATGGACAAATTGAAAAAAATTCAAAAAAATTTCAAAATATTTCAACTGAATTTTTGCAGAACTATAGAAAAATTGAAAAAATACCCAAATTGGCGAATTTTTTCTATCTAGAGCTCCCGATGTCGGATTTCAACAAAACAAAAGGCTATCTTAACTAAAAATGGCCTTTTGAATCCAATTTTGAGGTTATATCTGGTCTAGGATGCACCAAAATGTTGTTGCTCCTCAGATTTGCCTCTTGACTACCTTCACAATAGCTAAGATCTCCCAACAATGGCTATGCAAAAGACCTCCAACCGCTCTGATACCATGTAAGAACTTATGAAAAGAAACAATAGGATCAAGAGACTAAACATATCACAAAAGAGAGGGACAAGATGAGAGAATATGATAATTGTATTCTCAATATGCATGAAAATGCTCATGAAGATGGACAATTACAAGCATGTACAAGGCTTGCTTATAAAGGCAAGCTAGGACACAATGAAGGGACATGAATGAGACAAGTTTCCCAATCATGTGTAGGGTAGGTAGAAAGAAATAATAGATAATTCCATGAAAGGTGGATCACCCACCTAAAGTGGAATTATCATGCCACGAAAAGTGGAGATAAAAAGGTGATAACTAGATCACACCACAAAGAGTGGAATTTCTCCTACACACACTTCCCTAAGTGTCCAACTCATATCTCTCAATGTATGGACAAACCTAGATGTGAGATGCAAATAACTAGGTGTCACAAGTGCAACTTATAATGATATGCATTCCCTAAGTAAGCTTAAGTAAAGTGTAATAAGTAAAATACTTATTTACACCAACAATTAAGGCTTGTAGATGCAAAATAGGACCAAATAAGGCCTAAAGAAACCCAATTAATTAATAAAACCCTAGATTAGTGTGAAAGTGTAAGAAAACACTTCACAACGCCCCAAATAAGGCACAATTAGGTTCATTTAGTTTACAAGGGTCCAAAACTAATGTGAAGGTGTAAATGAATACACTTTACAACACTAAATTAAGACAAAGCTAGGACCCTAGACCCAATGTGAATGCATAAAATACATTACAACACTAGATCAAGGCAACATTAGGTTCATTTTAACATTAATTATTCCCAAATTAGGTGTGAAAATGTAAAGGATGACATTTTTCTACACTATATTTAGCCCCCACTTTAGTGAGAGGATGAGCTTGCTTTAAACTCACACTAAAGTAGACATTCAAGAGGGGTCCATGTTTACCGATGTGGATGATCTAGGATGAAAAAGATCAAGAGGATGGTCAAGTCCCCAGGATCCAATATCCTATGTCAAACCAACATAAGCACAAAGGGACACACACAAGGTGTAATATATGTAGCATCAAGACTCACAAGCATACAATGTCAAAGACATAAAGACGAAAGAAAAAGAAAGAAAAGGTGGATCAAACTTCGATTGTTTGTCCTGCACGTTGTCGATCAAATCGAAGTTGTTTGTCCAAAAATTCACACTCACTCTGAGGAAATGAAACTTCAGTTTGTTTGTTGGGTGAGTATCCAAAAGGGAGGCTTACAAGTGAAACACAATGTCCATGTAAACCAAATTCACACTCATAAGGGCTAGTGGAACCTTAGGCCATCCACTAGGTGATCCCCTAGAGAGGTGAGATGAATGTAGTTGATATGCACTTACAGAAACAAGCAAGTGGCTATGGGAAAGTCATGCCTAATTTTAGCTCCCACATGTACAACCATACCAAAGCTATACCTCCTAATAACTTTGATAAGGCGCCACACAACAATGAACGTCAAGCTCCATGAGGAAAGCAAAGCTTCGTATGCTTGAAACTCATGAACAAACAAGATGGCTCCATAGGCAAGAAAAGTGTGTTATGCAAGGTGGTCATATAACAGATATTGTAAATAATGTGTGGTATGCTCAAAGGAATTTTTCTTAGTTCGTGTAAGGTCTCTTCTTAGGGAAAATTGTGCCTAATGTTTCCAAGAGAGGACAATTCAAAGAAATATCACGCTCTCAGAGGATATCAAACCCAATGATACCACCAAGAAAAGGACACATCGCAAGAAGAAAATAATCACACAATGAAACATGAGTGTCATTGTATGCCCCCACTTTAAAGTGGTTGCTAACACCATTACTATGAAAAATTGCTTTAAAGTAGAAAATGATAAATTCTAGCAATAAAAAGGACATGAAAGCTTATTTGGAAAACTCTATGCTAAGTCATATGTTTCCAAATGAAGCTACATAATGAAAGAGGAAGGGGTTTCCCCCAAAAATTAGTACGTCGCATGCAAGCCAACTTAAGGCATGTCGTTCACATCTCAAGCTTGCTCCTATATATACATTGAAGGTGGTCAACTAGCCAAAAGAGTCAACAACAAGTGCCATACAAGGACAAGACTACCTAACCCCTTGCCCCTACTTAGTGCAGGATAAGGATGATCCGAAATGATTGATGAGAGGTTTGAAATTTAGTATCAATTAGAGGATCTAGATGCTTCAACACAAAGAAAAGCACCACAATCCTTAAGATGTTGGATTTTTTACTCAAATCCTTACATTCATTAGTAGAATGATATTGAACTCTATGATATGCACAAGATGAAATTTTCTAGTAAAATTCATTTTGTGTTCTTGGAGGAGTCTCAACAAGATACTTTCTTGATTGAAAGTAGAAGATGTTGCTTTATTTTGTGATAAAGATATCTCTTACTTAATACAAGGTGTCATACTTACACAAGACTCTTTATATTGCAAGATTTTGTTCTCTTCTTTAAAGGAAGGCATAAAATCTAACTCCAATCATTAGTGTTTTGTGCGATGACATTGATATTAAGTGAAGATTTATCTATTTCTTTCATCTCTTTCAAAGGATAATAATCAATACCACTAGTGTCTATCAGTTCTGGATGCACTACTATTGAAGTTGGCTTACTCAATCTTTTGTATCAGTATTTGGATGCACTACTATTGAAGTTCTTGCTTCGAAGAATCTTTTGTAAGAGTACCAATACCTAAGTCTTTTCTTGCTTGTTGCTTTCAAAGGACAATAACCAATACCTATAGTATTTTCTTGTGTGTTAGGCTCTATAGGGACATAGATACATTGTTCTCTAGAACCAAATCCTTCTCCACTATACCCAAGTTGTTTTATAAGTTCATAACCTCTTCCATAAAGCTTTTTCATTGCTTTTGGATTTGGTTTTGTTCATAGTCAATTTCATCAAAGTTTGTTGTGTAATTTTTTGTTTCTTGTAAAGTGTTTGAGGTGGATGCTTTTGAGGGGTCTTCTAAATTTTGTTTGATGTTACCACTTTTTCTTTTCCCTTTTTAAAGTCTTTTCTTATGATCTTGTATTATCCCATGAATGATGTGAAATCTAAGAAACCCAATCATCTTCTAATAGCTTCGTGACTTCCTCAATATTTTTTTCTTTGTCTTTTTGTTGCACAAGTTGTACTTGTGTAGTTGGTGTTAATGTTTTGAAAGGATTTTCCTTGTTTTTCTCAATGTTTAAACAACTATTTGGTTCAATATCAGCTTCGAGTATGTACACTTTGTTGTTGTAGATGAAGAGTAAAAGGCACCCCATTCATTACATGAATCCATGGCCTTACTAAAAGAAGGTTATATGAAAGATTGTGAGGTATAACATGGATTGGTATTTCTAATGTGGCCTTTCCAACTGTAATAGGAAAAGTGATCACACCAAGTGGTTGTTTTCCTACATTGTCAAATCCATGAATAGAAAAAGGATCAGGTTGAATTTTTTATTCATCCACACCAAGCCTATCCAAAAAGTTTATGCTACACATATTAAGAGTGGAGACATCATCAAAAAGGGTTCTCTTTATGCCTATAATATTGTATCTAGCTATTATCATGAAAGCATCATGTTGTTTTTGCACTTCCAAAGGAGGGAGCTCACTTTGGTGGAAAATAATGTCAGCATTTATTCTTTGAATCTTGTCTGTTATGTCAGCATTAAAAGGGATAGAAACTTGTTGTGAAGCATTTTTAAGCATGTTATGATAATGAGAGAAGGCTTGAATAAGGTCCCATAATGATATCTTAGCATGAGTATTATTTAGTTGTTTGATAAGATCATACTCATTTCCACTTTGTAAAGGTAAATGAGGAGGACTAGGAAAGATAGGGTTAGACAATGGGAGGGATGTTGAAGGTGTTTGTCTTGGTTGTAGATTGTTTCTAGTGTTATATCTATGAACAATGGTGTTATAATTTGGTTGCTACGAAACATTGTTCTTAGGTGGGTAATAGATAAGTTCGGGTTTGTTTTGAGCTCATGGTCCTTGTGAGGGTGGGTAAAGAATTAGAGGATTCTTAAGATGTCCCACAAAGTATGTAGGAGGTCCATTAATCAAAGGGGGTCTAATGGAAACTTGTGCATTCATAACCTCGACAGTTTCGGTTTGATGTATTTCTAATGAAGGGGAATCTAGTGTCATCTTTTCACCATCATCTAAGGAAGTTGAAATGTTGTCATTTTCTTCCACCATGATATCTACCCTAGTAGGAGAGTTTTTAGGAGAACTACAAACTAGATGTTCATGACATTCAAAGGTTGGTTCTTCTAAAATGACTTCATCACAAGTAAGGGAGTTATCTATGGTTGGATTGTCTTATTTATTAATGATGTCCTTGTCTTGTTCAATAATTTTTTCCCTAGGGGAAGAGAGACACATAAGATTCTCATGAATTTCATCAATTTCATTTTCTAACATCAAAGTATCTTCTTCACAACTAGGAGATATACTAGGAGGAGAACCAATGTGATTGTCATGATTTTCCATACTTTCATTCCTTTGTCCCATAATGTCTTTTAAAATAGGATAGGTAGGGGAAGAAACATAAAGAGGGTTGTCATAGATCTTAAATATTTGATCGTCTAACAACAATATATCCTCCTCTTTTAAAACATTATCATGAGGGGATGTTGTTGGGAGATGAATGTAGACTAGTTGAAGTTTCAATGGTCTCTTGTTGTGTTATGTGATCATCATGATTGCTTATGATTGTATCCTCTTGTTCATAAATGTCTTTCCTAATAAGAAAAGTAGGAGAAGAGAAACAACGAGGACTCTCAAAACTCTCATTGATTGGTTCTTCTAACACGACAATATATTCTTCACAAATAGGAGATATTAGGAGAAGAACGAATATGATTGTTATGATTGTCCACTATTTTATTCTCTTTCACTAAAGCATTCTCATAGGGGGGGCTATGAACTTTTTCTTACCACAACTAGAAAGATAAGATACATTGTTTGACCAAAAATGAAAAGTACTTCTAACTATCTTATGCAATCCTTCACAAATATAAACAATGTATATCCAAAGACGAAGAGTAATTTTATCCAATTTATGCAAAGCTTTAAGAATGCAAACAATGTGTATCCAAAAATTAAAAGAACTTTTATCAAACTTATGCAAAGCATCATGAATGCAAACATTGTGTATGAAAAAGTGAAAAGTACTTTTATCCATATTATGCATAGTTTTAGAAATGTGAACATTTTCAAATCTAATGATTTTTTCTATTGAAATTATTTCAAAAATGACTACCCTAAATTGATGTTTTTGATCTAGATGCATAAAATATAAGTTACTAAGACTTTCCAAACTAATACTATATGTTACCAACAAGCTTAGGAACTACAGAAACAACATTTTTAATGTTGTAACAGGAAGTTTCAGGCTTGATCTGGGACTAAATCACTAAGAGGGGCGTATGAGTCCTAATTAGGGTTTTTCAAGGGTTCAAACAGTGAAAAACACATAGTACAAAACTCCTAGAAATCAAGAAAAACCACCTATACTGGGACTAAATCACTCAGAGGGGTGTATGAGTCCCAGTTTAGGGTTTTTGCATTGAAATCATCAAATTGTGAGTGGGTTTTCTGGCTTGTATGATGTCTAGACTAATTACAATTATAGATTTCAAATGAAATTCAATGATGCAAGATGCAAAAATGCAACCTATATGCATTTTCAGTAATGCAATATTTAGAAACCCTAGATGCAAATTAACTAATGCAAACCATAATGTAAAGTTAATGTAAGCTAGATCTAGGACTATGATGCACTCCAAATCAGAAATAATGTGTTCTAAATGTAGGTTCACCAAAATGATTTGTCAAAAAATGTCGCTCTATGGTTTAGGACATAGAACAAGTTTTCTCCAAATATCATTTAAGGAAACGCTAGAGATCTTAATCCAAGGATGTAAAGGGGAAAGAGTTCCACAATAGGGATATCCTTGTTAGGAATTGTACATAGAAGATATCAATCAAATGCAAATAAAGACTAAACAAAGGAATGAAAAACATAGAAATAATAACAGCAAGAGACTATTTAACGTGGTTCACCCAAACTTGGGCTACGTCCACCAATAGAGAGTCCAATATTATTATCCAGTAAGTCAAACCGATTACAACCAGTAATCCTTGCAACTCAATACCACTACAAATGCTACAATACAATGTCAACAGAGACCCAAACCCTTAGCCTTTTATCAAGACTTATTTCGATTACAAAATAGGGTTTTTATGTTGGCCAATATAAAAAAATAACACCCTACGCCTTTATAAAATAATAAAAAATTGTGAGAGGTTTCGGGGGTGCTGCCCCTAGACCCCGCAAGGGGCATTGCCCCTTGAGCCTATCTTGGGGGTGCTGCCCCCAAACCCCCAGTAAATAATTTGGGGGGAAACTATGCTGATAAAAGTGGGGAAAATTTAACCTTCGAGTCTGATTAGGCTCCATATACCAACAATCCTAGGGTATGATTATCTAGGTATAAAAGGGGTTCACCACCAAGCTAGGGCTTGGAAAGACAAGAAATGTAAATGACATACAAAGTACCATGCAAAACCTAAGTGGCCTAGGAAATGAAACTAAAAATCAAGATAACAAATTAAGAATGAACAGAAAGGTTCTCAGAGGAAGGATGATGTCAAAACAAGCTCCAAAACCCTGAAAACTTGCAGTTTGGTTCCCAGTAGGACTCATATGCCAGTCTGGGCAATTTAGTCTCAGACTAAGATTTTTGTGCCAAAACTAGAATTTCATAGTAGTTGATTTGAATTCACTAAAATCTAGAAAATGTGCTATATTGGGACTCATACGCCACAAGTGGCATATCAGTCCCACTTTACTTTTTTGGAGGGTCAAGACTTGAATCTACTCTCATATCTCTGCTCTTCCTTCCACACTTTATTTTTGGGTCTGAAACATTGATTTGCAACCTGTAGGTGACTTTCCATGAAGATAGCAACCTTTTGATGACTTGATAACTTTCTTCAACCTTGTAACTTAATCTTCAAAAATATCCTTCAAGCTCCAAGACACCTAGATCTACAATTACACATGTAGAGCAAGAAAAACTTGTTGATTTATTAGGAAATATGGGTTTTCCTTGGTCAAACCTCATTTAGGTAATTAAACCTTGTGATGAAACAATGAAATATGAAACATGAACAATGATACCTTGAATGATGTCTTGGGGTAATCCCACAATACTAGTTTATAATTTTGTTGAGGAAGGAAAGTTGCAAAAATGCTCCCATAAAAAAATGGTTTTTAGGGGTTCACACGAACTATGGTATTCATATGGACCCAAAAAAGGGTTCGTATGGACCCTAGATTGAGTGAACCCTATTTAATGATGGGACCCACTTTTTGGAAATTTTTTAATACGAAGACAAAGGAAAATTTAGAAAAAAGGGGGGGTTCGCTCGAACCAGGGTCAATACGAACCCCCCTTTTTCCCCCTTCCCCTCCTCTTCTACCAAATCTCTACAAAAAAATTCCTTTCAAAGCTCGGGTTGAGGATGAAAATGGAGGAGACTTCACAGACCCAACTGGATGATGGTAGTCCTCGAAATGAGCTATCTGTCGAATATAGTTTTAATATGTTTGTTTTTATTATGTACTTTTTTTAGTTTGATTAAACATAGGATTTTCACCAAAAATCAAGCTATTTGTTCTGCGCGTGTGGAAAAATAGAAGTCTAGACACATAAAATTGACCTAGGCCTGCAAAATTTATTTTTCTCCATATTTCTTCTCAACATAATTAAAATATTTTATGTCATATAATCTAAATTCAACTATTAATTAAATAATTTTCAATTATTTAATTAATTCATATCTTTTATTCCTCTTCACTATTTAAATAAATAAATTACATTTATTGTATTTAAATATGTCGCTAATTTCTTATGTCTCTCTATAATTAAATAGATTCCTAAATTTATTTAATTATTATTTGTCTACTATTTCCTCCTAATTATTTAAATAAATAAACTTTATTTATTTATTTAAATACGTCATTAATTCCTTATGTATTCTTATGATTAAATAAATTCCAGATTATTTAAATAAATATAATTTATTTATTTATTTACATACGTCATTAATTCCTTATGTATTCTTATAATTAAATAAATTTGTATGATTTACTTAATTATTGTCCACCTTGTCCATTTTCTCCATAATTAAATAATTATTATTAATTATTTAATTATCTTATTGACTATTCTTCTAATTTTAAATAAAGTCATTTATCTAAATTCCCCACTTTCTATTTTCCTGCCAAGTAAATAATTTGAAATAATTATTTACTATCACATAACCCCACCACTCTAGAATTAAGTTAATTTTTAATTCAAGAGGTCAACATCACCTCTTGAATCAAATAATTTTAAATTCTTATTTGATTCTCCAGTAGCTTCATTTCTCGTGCCCAATATCTTCTTATCACATGCATTCTTGACATTTGATTTGATTTTCCTAAAATCAAATCTCATCCCTTCATTTCAAACTTTGCCTGAACCCTAATTGCTAGTTGTCACATGTAATTTCAACCTTTGATCTTAGGGCATTTCTCAACTAACAATCCTGACCATTCATCCAAAATTGACTTTTCTATAAAAAGGCAATGTCAACCTCATTTGTCACACTTCATGCTTCAGAATTTATGCTTGCAATTTCTGAATACACTTGCTATTTTGAGTCAAACCCTTCAATATTTGTTTGAGTCTTTGGCATAGGTCTTTGTTGCTACTTACAATTTGAGGGAAAATATCATTTTATAGAAAATGGAGAAGAGCAATAAGGTTAATCATGGAGCACATGAAGGTTGTTTGGTGAAGTTCATTTCTTTTATGCTATTTTCCTCCTTTGTGCTTCATTGTTTGGCTAAGGTTTGTTTTATGCATTTTATTTCACACTAACCTAGATTTTTACCTTAGTTACATTGGTGAACCCAATGCCAAGGACACATTTTACAATTTTTATATGGCCTTTTCATCATTTTTTATCGGTACAGGTACGGAACACCACAAACACCATTTTCTAAGCCGCATTTGATGTGTCACGATGCACCTATGTTTGGGAATGATGCATCCAAAAATTTGAGATGCATTCGACCTTCACAGAGATGCATTTAATGTGTTGTGGCACATTTGGTAGCCTGAATGACACATCTGTGTTGAGCCACATTGGACAGGCAGAGAGACGCATCTGCCTGTTGCAGGTTTACTCTTAGTTTTTTATAACATTTTCCAATTTTCTCTTTTTAGTTTTAGTAGGTTATGGCTTTTTGGTTACTAATATTTTGTTGGGAGCATGTGGAAAGCTAGAAGGAGATACTAACTCTTGTTTTGTTGTTTATTTTACAAATCTTTTTTTCAATTCTAAAGCAACAAACAAATAAGCAATCGCAATTACAACTTGCATATCACACTTCATGGTTTAAAATGAATTGCATTCACACTCATGGGATTAACATGAACACAAATTGCATCTACACTCATCAAGGTTAAAAAATTACTTGCATTCTCATAGCATTGGCCTAAAAATAATGTTGCTTGTCTCATAATAAGTTGGGCTAAAATAAATAAGTGTTTGAGGTGTCTTGTGGTGTAGTGATAACTCCTTAGTGTGTATGCACTTCTCTTGCACCTTGTTGTGATCGTGAGAATCAAAAACACTTAGGGGTTGTTGTTTTACCATGCACATGTTTGGATATGGTCATTAAAACATGAACAATCTTGTGAGTGTGGATTGAAAGCTTTGTGTATGCAATCTCCTTGTGCCTTAATGCAATCTTGGATGACCAAAAAAAAAGTTTTCAATTCACTTTTTTTTAACCTTAGAGGGGCCTGCCTTGAAAGAGGGAATGACTCCAACTGATTTTTTGCTCAGGCTGGTATATAAAAGGATAAGAATAAACTATCAAGTTCTCATGGTGTGTAGGCCTTAGTTGTGCAGTGTCATTCGAAACAGGGTACCTACCTTTTCTTTTAAAGGTATAAGAGCCCCTAGTAGAGTGACTAAAGCCTTAAGTGGATTGTTAGATTCTTGCGAGGTGTCATGTCCCTGAGTATTAACTAAAACCCATTTGTTTTAGATTTCCAAAATCCTTTTCTATTCACTGGTGCAAGAACGGTCATTCCCAAGTCGTCCCACATTCTCGCGGTTCTTAGTAGAGATGAAGATTTTTTCATGGGAGAGTCATGAGAACTCGAAGTTTGGTTGACCCAGAGAAGTGAGTGTTGTGGAGGGGAGCCAGTGTGGCCAAGCTTCTAAGTCATCTGCTAAGAATAAGCGCAGCTAGTTAATCTAAGTGGGAATCCAGTGAATATAGTCCTTGTCATCCATAGAATTTGTGCTTGTCTTCAATGTGCTTGTCTCTAGCAATTCAAGACAAAATCATGTGTTTTCCAAGTGTTTGTTGATTCAATGAACACATAAAACACCTTTTACAAATCTGAAAAATCACAATCAAACTGAAACAACTTCCAAGACTCCAAACCATGCAAGAAAATCACAGTCAAACTGAAACAACTGGAACTTGCAAGAAAACCAGACCTTGTTCAAACTGCAATGCAACTGAGACTCTATAACACACATATGATTGTACTGGATACACAAAACAATGCATCTGACTTAGTGAACCACATTCATTCTATGAAACAATGCATTTGATAAAACTAGAACGCAGTTGTTATCTAAAACACCACATCTTCATGTCACTTAGGAAAATGATTGTTACTATCCTAATCTGAAATAAAACATTTTGAATCTATTTCTAAACATCTTTCCTTAGTGGTCTTTGTACAAAACCAGAAAATATTTTCTCAAATTTTCCATATTTACACCTTTTAGTTGGAATTTAGCTCTTACCAAAGGTTTACCATTACAAAATCCTAGTTGCATCTTAGGTCCACAATGATTTTCAGCATAGACAAACTCTTAGGTCTTCATTTTGCAGAATTTAGAATAGGAAAACTTCCCATACTTTGCAAAACCATTGCCTCCAAAAGTAGATTGTCATTGGACCAAGTCAAAAATCACTCCTTTAGTCTTTGTCATTTTATGTGAGATATTTCTAGCTCATTAGTCTAGTTTAGGAAACTCACTTTATCACTATATCATTTCACTTGGTCTTACAAAAATCCCTTTGACAATAAAAATTGGAACATTGTCCAAACTCTGGATGGTTATTCAACCTCTCCTAAAAATCTCCCAAAATTGAGTACATTTTAGAGTTTGCTTGTACCTTGTGTTTGCATTGTCATAATATATGCCAAAATACTTTAGTCTTCCATCATTTTTCATTCATTTTAGTCCTCGCTATCACTTTGCATTGGACCTTCTCTTTAGACAACATTATAACCTTGCATCATACATTATTGCACTCCTTATTCCAAAAATACCAAAAACATAGTTGCATTAGCATTGTCTCCTTATAACCAAAAATCCAAAAAATATAGATTTAGTGTTATATCATTCTCATACATAGACTTGGTTGTCATTCACATTATCCCTCCTTTATTTGAGCAAATCTTATATGGTTGAGACTAGACTACAAAGAAAGAGAAGAGAAATGGATCCCTTTGGACAAGGAAACAATCCTTACAACTATCCTAGTGGCATGAACTTAAACACCATTCACAAAAACACCAACATGGAGACAACTTCCAATAATCTTTTTAGTGAAATTAACATTGTATCTTCATCATGCTATAGTCCCTTTGAACAATTTATGCGTAGAGATGAAAATGGACAAGTGTACATGGAAAAAATAGAGGTTGCTGCCCAAAACCCGATGTGGCTTCCTTTGTAGAAGAATTGCTCTTACAAGATTCAGAACGATATTTAGTCATGCTTCTACATGAAGGAGCTAAATTTCCACAAGGATTTGATGTTAATACCTTGAGAGCAGCACCACCTGACCATGGCACACAAATATTCAATCTCATTCAACACCACCACATAGTTGTAGCAATACCTACATTGGTGCAACAACTCAAAATGCCACAAACACAATCAACACTACCTCCATTGGCACAACAACTCAACACACAACTAATACAATCAACACAACATCCATTTTGTGATATCAACCATAGCACAAACCATATCACAATCAATGCCACAAATATCGATAATTGCAACACAAATTGTTGGGTCTACATTTGGGTCCTCATCAAATGCTATGGTGACAACCTCATCAAACCTTTTTGGGAGAAACAAAAGATGAATTATCATTCAAGGATCTCAGCCCAACGTCAATACCTCATCACAAGGCACTCAATTCAATACCAACACTAGTGGTCACCAAAGGAAAAACACAAATTTCCCACATGGCCATATTTATCAATTTGGGAAAGGAAACCAAGTGTCACAACACACGAATCCACTTTTTCATCAAAACATTCAAGGGCCACAAATTCCTCAAATACAATTTAACACTACTGGAACACATATTCCCACATACGCATCCCATATTCATACACAATAATAAATTTCCACTCAAAATTCTCAATACCAACAAATCCCAACTCACAATGCGCAATATACTCAACATCAATACATTCCAAATCAAAACATACCATCACAACAAATGGGAACCCATGGGATACAAATTACCAGCATGTGTGACACCACCAACAATCCTATAGTAGACGTACTAATGGCCCAACTTGTTGCCTTACAAAAACAAGTGGACATGCAATTATCAACCAAGAAGACCCACACATCCTTTGATTTATGTCCATATCCATTCAACACAAGCTTACACATGCCACCATTCCCTCTACGATATGTGGCACTGAATTTCTCCAAGTAAAAAGGAAAGACCAATCCCATTGAGCATATAAGAGAATTCACGACCAGTTGTGTAGACGTCACATACGAACACCCTTAATTGATGAGACTCTTTCCTAGAAGTCTTGCAAGTCCTGCACTTGATTGGTTTGCACTCTTACCCAAAGGGATAAAATCATGGGATGAACTCGCCAATAAATTTGTGGAAAATTATGCCTACAACATTGACACTGACATTACTATTGCCACATTATGTAAGACCACCCAAGAGGAAACTAGTGAAACATTCATTCCATTCTTCCAAAGATGGCGAGGTATAGCAAGTTGATGTCTCGTTGAGATACCCGAAAAGTAAAAAGTACACACGTTTGTTCAAAATCTTGTTGGACCATTGAAATACAATTTACAAGTCCATTGTTGCACTACCTTCATAGACCTTGTTGAAAAGGGAGTTCAACTTGAAAAGGCTCTCATTGAAAAAGGTGAACTTAAATATACCAACAAGAACATAAACATGAGTCCAACCAATGATAAGAACAAATATTGGGTCAAGAACAAACATATTACCAATGATGGCATTTTTGATGCTAAAGTAGCAAATATAAGGCATCTTGCAATCACACTTAGGGGATCTCAACCACAAAACGTTCCTTTGACCACTCAAACACCTACAGAAAATGCCATTCAAAACAATCAATACCAAGGACAACAACGACAAACCTGAAAATTTCCCAAAAAACTCACATGCACCCCCTTGGGAGAACTAGTTGAAGTTGTCCTCAAGAAACTTGTCCAATCTAATGTCATAACATTGCAAGACCCTAAACCGTATGATCCAGGGCAATTCAAACCATCATGGTGGGATGATAATTCCTTCTATGATTATCATCGAATAAAAGGATATAAAACCTCATCCTACAGATAGTTGAGAAATATCATACAAGACCTTATTGAATGTAGTGTCATTGAAATAGAAGGTCAACGATTTTATTCTAACTCAGACCATACCATTCACAAAAATCCACTACAAGAGTTCAGGTAATCCCTCTTCGTCAAGTCAAAATAAAAACAAAAGAGCCAATTACACTCGTACTGCCTTTGACTACTCAAGTGGACCTATAATTAATCACCTTTGAGTTGTTGATGAACATATTAACACCATCACCATTAAAAATACTTTGGAGTGTAATGTCACCACTCGTCGAGGCAAGATCACAATACCTGGTCCTTCTACTAAACAACCACAACCCAAAGGACAATTCAACCTTGTTAACCAAGTGGGTAAAACTCCCACATAAATTTCCATACTTGAATTATTGTGCATTTCACCTACACATAAATCTATCCTTGATAAGGCCTTAAAAGAGTCTTTCGTTCCTACCGACATTGATTAAATCAACCTCTTTGAAGCTATGGTCAGATATTTGACTACTTCCCATCATCTCACCTTTTCGGACCAAGATTACTCTTTGCCTAAACCATCTCATAATGATGCATTACATATTGAAGTCTTCACCCACAAACACAAGGTCATTTGATTCCTAGTAGATAGAAGAGAAGGATTGAACATATGCTCCTTAAAATTGGTCAAGGCATCAGGCTTCTCTGATGCATGTGTACATGCCACCGAAAGCATAGTCATAAAAGCATATGATGATGAGGAACATTCTTCTAAGGGAATTATCATGCTCCCTATTCATGCGGGGCTAGTAATTATAGATACCGCATGTCAGGTCCTAGATCTTGAGTTACCATACAACATCCTACTTGGTCGACCTTGGATTCACACATTGAAGGCCATACTGTCCACCTATCACTAATTTTTTAAGTTTCCTTTTGATGGCACCGAGATTACCATACCTAGTGATCCTGATCCCTTTCAATATTGCACCAACTTGAGGGGAATTTTTGAACACCAAGTTACTATTAATCATGAAGCTTCAACATCCACCTCTTCCAAATACATTGATCCATCTAAAATTATCCATGTCCACTCCTTCAACCTCCATTGTACCATCTACTTCCACCATCCCAAGTGTCGAACCGAACATCAAGATCCAGGATAAAGGTTGTGACAAGTAAAAATTAAACATTACCTATTGTATCACCAAGATACCCAAGTCTCCAAAATCTTATGGTAGGCCTTGTTTCAGACTAGAGCCCAAAGAGGTCTTTAAAGTTCCTCCTACAATGACTTTCACAAACTGGGGAGAGCTAAATAAAGAGGATATTGAAGATATATTGGCCTATATTTACAAATACATGGAAGACCTACCTTTGTTACCAATACAACAGTATGGAAAAGGCTATGAGATGATGAAGGTGAAAGGCTATGATGGAACTAGTGGCCTTGGTATAAACAAGACTAGAAGAAGAAAACCCATAATGCCATCTAGAAGACCAAAGAATATGGGGTTAGAGTTTGAACCAATCAAGATTGATTGTCCATGTACACATTTACTTTTAGGTGAGACCGTAAATACTTCTGAAAGTTTTGAGACAATCGAGGACTCCCATACCGAGACTAACTTGTACGAGTGGGAATATGGTTCTAAAAGATCCCTGAGTGACTATGAGCTTGATGAAATGTTTCAAGAACCAGGTGAACCTTCTTTCGATGAAAAATTTAGACAAATGTTTAACGTTGAACCTTCTAGAGACCCTCCTAAAATCCTAATGAAAAGAGAAGATTGGGTAAAAATCCTTTGGCCTCGTGATGATGATGAACCTAAACTGCCACTTGACCCTATTAACCATGACTCCAACTCGTTTTTCCCCTCTTTTGACCATGAGTCCAATTTTCCTAAGTCTAATGAAGATGACGATTGGATGGAATCCTCCTAGGACTTTGAGGACACTTCCATCTTTACCCTCTCAGCCTTAGTTTACATGCTTTCAACATCATCTCTACCTTTCACTAACATTGATGATGATATCTCCCTTATGTACCCACAACTTGTTGA
This sequence comes from Sequoia sempervirens, assembly GCA_007258455.2. Lineage (NCBI taxonomy): Eukaryota > Viridiplantae > Streptophyta > Pinopsida > Cupressales > Cupressaceae > Sequoia > Sequoia sempervirens. The sequence goes on along the minus strand of VDFB02353493.1, from coordinate 17,157,627 downwards.
TTGGGACCAACAGGACTCACCTATCACGGACACTTTTGAGAAAGACAAGCCTATTGTTGAATTCATGGGACTCTGCAAAGGATTACCGAATGGGGACCATAAATTTGGATTCACTATAGATTTTGATTTTGCAACATACTTTGGGGAAACTATTCAATCCTCTAGTCGCAAAAGTAATTAAAAAAAAGAAAAGGCACGTCTTTAGGTGAAAACCGCAAGACACCTTCTAACGACACAAAAGTAAAAAGAAAGGATATATCCAAGGGTGAAAACCTCTCTGAGGCACCCAAGCATAGAGGATTGGAATTTCTTCCCATTACCCAAGAGAAATCGGTCATGCTTATTAAAGATACCATAGAATTCAATATAGCCACAGCTAAAAATCCCAAAATGATTCTCTTTGCAACCCCATTGACAAAAGAGGAAAAGTTTGAGTTTCAAGAGTTCTTCTCAGAACGCAAGATCAAATTCAGATGGTCCTATGCTGATATGCTAGGATTAGATCCAGCATTAGTTTTGCATCATCTTCCCTTGCTTCCAGATGCAAACTAGTCAAACAAAAGATACGAAAGATGCACCCACAAATTGCCTTACTAGTTAAAGTCGAACTCAAAAAGTTACTAGATGCATGGTTCATAAGATTGATAGATTATGCTAATTAGATATCAAACCTCATACCTATCACCAAACCAAATGGTCAAATACGTATTTGCACATTCTTTTGGGATTTAAACAAGGCATGTCCAAAAGATGATTTTCCATTTCCAAATATAGACATCATAGTGGATCTCACAACAGGATATGAGATGTTGTCCCTCATGGATGGTTTCTCAAGATACAATCAAATTCGTATCATCCCAAAAGATCAACAAAAAATAGCATTCACTTGTCCCTAGGGTACATACTATTGGAATGTTATGCCTTTTGGATTGAATAACGTAGGTGCTATGTATCAACGGGCTATGACCACAATATTTCATGATCTTACGCACACACTCATGGAAGACTACATTGATGATCTCCTAGAAAAGTCCTTAACATGTCGCGATCACCTAAAAGTGTTACACAAAATATTTAAAAGGCTGGAAGAGTATAAGGTCTTTCTCAACCCTAAGAAGTGTGTTTTTGATGTGACTTCAAGTAAACTCCTAGGGTACATAGTTTCTCATCGGGGCATCGAAGTTGACCTAGCTAAATTGAAAGCAATCTTGGGCATGCCTCCACCAAGGGAATCAATGAGCTCAGAACATTATAGGGAAGATTATAGTCCATCTAGCATTTCATTGCACAGTTAGTTGACAAATGTCAACCTTTCCAATATCTTCTACACAAGGGCATCCCCTTTGTGTGGACGAACAAGTGTCAAGTGGCTTTTCAATGAATCAAAGACTATCTTCTAACACCACTAGTCCTAATGCCTCCCATTGATGGAAAACCTCTGATCCTATACATTTCAGAAACCACTTTCACACTAGGGGCATTACTCACACAGAACAACCATGATGAGAAAGAAAGAGCCATATATTACATCAGTTGCCCTTGGTTGGGTATGAACTCAACTACACTCCCATTGAACGTGTCTACCTCACAGTTGTCTTTGTCGCTCAAAAATTGAGGCATTACATCTTGAATCATAAATCACAATTAGTGGCTAAAATAGATCCATTGAAGTATCTCCTCAGTCGGGAAGCATTAATAGGATGATTGGAAAAATGGGTCATGATACTTAGTGAATATGACATACAGTACCTGGAACACAAAGCAATAAAAGGACAAGTCAGTAGATCAGCTCACTGACGCACCCATACAAGGTGATCACCCTTTGTAGTCGACTTCCCAAATGAATCCATCTTTCATGTAGGCCCTAAATTACCTTGGAAACTCTATTTTGATGGATCCCATATAGGTCATGGCTCAGGAGCAGGCATATTATTCATCACACCACAAGGAGATTCTATTCCTAAGTCATTCTGGATCGCCTTCCCATGCACTAATAATGTTGTTGAATATGAAGCACTTGTAATAGGACTATGAATGGTCATTAAGTGGAAAATCAAAGCACTCCTAGTATTTGGAGATTCTCAATTAGTTATCAACCAAATCAACAATGAGTATGACACCAAGGATTAGAAGTTGATGCCTTATAAACGCATGGTGGATAGTTTCCTGTCATATTTCCATTTGATTTCTTTTGAGCAGGTTCCCAGAGCACAAAACAAAGTAGCAAATGCTATGGCCATGATTGGATCTCTCTTAGATATTCCTAGTAATGTGCCACAATTTGAGTTCTTAGTGGAAAAATTATTGGTTCTCGCTTATGATATTTCTGAGTCTGAAATGGTTTGTGAGCTCATTGGTCCTAATTCCCCTTGGTACCAGGACATATATGATTACCTCCATTCCCATACTCTTCTGCCAAACCTTTCCAGTAACCAACACAAGTCATTTATTCACAAAGCTGCTTGTTATACCATCATTAGTGACACCCTTTATAGACATAGCTTTGACAATACCCTTCTTCAATGTCTCGACATAGATGAAGCACAAAAAACCTTATGTGAGGTGCATGAGGGTATATGCGGATATCATTTGAGTGGTCCAACCTTAGCCAAGAAAGTTATGAGACTTGGGTACTACTGGCTAGCCATGGAAAAAGATGCCCTTAAGTTCATGAGAACATGTCGTCAATTTCAGGTACACAGTGATCTCATTCATGTGCCCACATTAAAAATTCAACCAATCACTTCTCCTTGGACCTTCACACAATGGGTACTCAACCTCATGGGTAAAATCCATCCCACTTCATCCAATGGCCACAAGTTCATTATCACTGCCACTGAATATTTCACCAAATGGATAGAAGCGATTCCCCTCACATACATAACTGGTAAGAAAATTTTCAAATTCACCCTTAACTACATCATTTGTCAATATGGTGTTCCCCAATCCATCATCATAGACAATGGTCATCATTTCAAAAATTAGGATTTTTATGAGCTTTGTGAACGCTTCCATATTCAACTTCATTTCTCTGCACCCTATTACCCACAAGGTAGCAGTCAAGTTGAGGCATCTAACAAGATAATCATCAAGATTCGTAAGAAGATTGATAATGATGCTAGACGTGACTGGCATCTCCAACTTAATACCACTCTATGGACTTATCACACTAGCATCCTCACACCTACTAGAACCACCCCATTCGCTTTGTTCTTTGGATCTAAATCTATCTTTCCCATTTAGGTCAAAATCCCCTCCTTAAGGGTCTCCATGAAGGGATTGATTTATGACGAAAAATATCAACAGTCTCAATTACATGAGCTGGAATTGTTGGAAGAATGTAGACAAAATTCCTTCACTCACTTACAGGCATATTAGAATCACCTTTGTTGAAGTTGCAACAAAATATTTATGGTCTGAAAGTTTCACATTGGCGACTTGGTCTTGATGCAAAATCCAAAGAATCAAGCTAACCATGAGAAGCTCAAAAAGTTTGAGCCTAATTAGCCGGGTCCTTACATCATCACTACCACATTCGATTCTGGCACTTACCAGTTGGCCACTCCAAATGGGGAACAATTGATAGAACCTATCAATAGTTTGCATCTATGCAAGTTCTACACATAGCATGAGAGAGCTTGGCTAAAAACCACAAAAATACAAAAACAATATTCACCCTAATGAAAACCTGGCAAACAAGCATCTTGGTGACACCAAAAAAAATATAAAATATCAAAAATAGTAAAGAAAAATAATCCATCTAATAGTGAAAACCACTTCGATAGCACTTTGGATAAGTACATTTGTGAAAACCTAGCAAATAGGTGCCATGTGTAGGCAGTCTTTGCTTCACCATCTACTATCACTCCATCTACTTTTTTCCATAATAAATGTTCGATCTTTCGACACCCTCATGACATTCATCATAAAGTCCTGTTATTTCTTCCCATGGCTAACAACGGTTGACATCATGTCTTGCATATCCTCCACTTTCCATCTTGAGCACGTCCTTTTCCATCTCATTCAACTTGGCTAGTCCTAAACCTAACTGGGGGGAAACACCCTTATCACCTGATTGCAGTGGGTCTTGCACATGGTCCCGAAAATTGTAAAATATCCTTAAAAAATCCATAAAAAATCATAAAATGTCCCAAAAAAATCCATAAAAATTTGTAAAATGTCCTAAAAAAATCCATAAAAATCATAAAATATCCTTAAAACATCCATAAAAAATCATAAAATGTCCTAAAAAAATCCATAAAAATCATAAAATGTCTTGAAAATATCTAAAAAAATCAAAACATGTCAAAAACACAAAAACATTTAAATAACACTCAAAAATCCCAAAAACAGAGTCATAGTCTTTTGTGTCAATTGAGTCAGTCTCTGTCATCGTCAAACTACATTGCCTCTAAGACTTAATGTAGGCAAGGCCATCTATCGATGCGCCCCTAAGGCATTAGGTTAGTCCTTTTTAAATCATGACTCAATCTTTTGTCAAATAAGGCAAAGTCAAGTCATGTCAAACTACGAGGTCTCTGTGCATTGCTACGTAGGCAAGGCCATCAATCGATGAGCCCCCAAAGCTGCACTAGTTCAGTCCTTTAGGGTTCATCACATTCACTATCACACATGTTAGATATCTTCAAATAAATCAAATCTTTTTCAGTTATTCTTGTTTGTCAAAGTCTAGTTGAACTATGTGGTAGCTAAGTGTATGATGTAGGCAAGGCCATCGTTGATGTGCCCCCGAGGCACCCTAGGTTTGATCCCTTAGGGTTTATTGAGTCAATTTTCCTTTTCTCATGAATGTCCTAAACTAGGAAACTCTTAAACAAACTTTGGAAATCATTTAATCAGCATTTCAACTAAATTGGCATGTCAACACTGGCATGTGGTCAATTCAGTCATTTAGTCAACCTTGGTCAAACTATCATAACAATTCAAACTGTCAACTCTTGGTTATTCTTTAGATATTCCTTTGTGAAGAACAACCCGTGTCAGTTATTTATGCTTTAGGATATGTCTTTCCTGAGCATCAACATTATCTGGTATTTTGAGGGATTCTCTTGACATTTCAGGATTGATCCTCTCAGCATCGACATCATTAAGGATGTGTCCTTCCTGAATTTGGCATTACTTGACATCCGTCACACATTAGCCTACTCAACATAAGCCTAGGCTTCATCAAAATTGGTATCTCAGTATCAATACACTTGACATTTGAACATACTTGGAAAACACTTTGGCAAACACTATCTTTAACCTTGTCACACTTGTCATTTGATTTTTCATCATTCTACTAGTTCCTCAAGGATGTCTTAACATTAGGATTTAGAGGAGCAACGACGTATCATGATGATTGTCTTATCTTTCCAAATTTTCATGCTACTAGTTCCTCTAGGATGTCTTGACATCAGGATTTAGAGGAGCAATGACATATTATGATGAATGTCTTATCTTTCAAAACTGTCATGCTACTAGTTCCTTGAGGATGTCCTGACATCAGGATTTAGAGGAGCAATGACGTATCATGATGATTATCTTATCTTTCCAAATTGTCATGCTACTAGTTCCTTGAGGATGTTCTGCATAGGATTTAGAGGAGCAACGAAATTTCATGGCTTGTCTTTCTTGTTTGTGGTTGGTTGTGACAAAAAGACTAGGGAAATTGAGTTTCTCACATGAGTCATAATCATCCTTTTCTATGACTGCTTATTCTATGTGATGGTGTGACCTTGCACACCATTGATTTATGTCATATCATGGTGTTTATTGGCCATTACAATAATTCACCCAATGATGATTAAAGCAACACCTACTAGTACCTTGTCAGTATATGAAGGATTCTTTCTCCGCACTAACATTCATCTCCTTTTTTCTAGTAATCTCTCTTCTTCTATCCTTGGGATGATATCTTGTGACATAGAAAAAAATAATTGCATACATGCTCATAAAGAGAAATTGTATTAGTACATTACCCATTTACGTAAATCCATTCACATATTTGCATTTACGTCACTAGCATAAATAAATCATTTGCATCAATTCATTTGCATTAACATAATATATAAGTGCATTAACCATTTGTTGAATACATCATCCATATCATTAATGCATACAAATTCAGGATCATAACATAAAGTATCATATATTGCATAATCCATACATACACACTCATCCATCAATGCATTCATAATCATAAGCATGGCATCCATCAGTGTCAAAAACATTATGCATATATAGAATATTATCATCATCATTGTTGGTGTAAATATTCTTGTACCTAGTTCATTCATTACTAGGGGACTTATTTACACATGTTAAGTTTACTTAGGTCATAGGAAGGAATCTTTCTAGAAGGTGTTAGTTGTCATTAGTTATTATCTTATCTTTTGACAACTACTACATGAGAACCTAGGTAAGTGTGATTAGTTTTCTCATGTCATATGATTAAGACACTTGTCATAATCCTATGACATCTTGCATCTCACCTTGGCTATATAACCAAGGGGTCTCTCTCATTGTAATCACAACAATCATATCATTGACATTGAATACATTTTATTCTTGCCATATTCATCTCTCTTTTTTTTTTGCTTTCCATTTGGTCTCAAGATCTTGGCATCCATAGCCAATTCTAACAATCATCATAAAGGAACCATCATACATACAATAGCATCATCATGGGTACTAAACCATCTCATCATAAATGACCATCATAAATGCATACATCACATAAAATATAATGTATCATCATAGGAAGCATAACATAGATCACATCACATGAACATAATAAAATCATAATGCATCATAACACAACACAGCATAGAGTTCGCACCAAAACTGCATCATATATATAATAATCTCAAAATAATGTCATAGGATAGAGTCTCGAGGAATCCCAAAAATAGAGCCCACAAGCTCAATGGTCAATATATAAAGTGTCTCAACATCATAACAATATCATATGTCCTAACTAGTACTCTCCCCATCCCCTCGGGATGAGGGACAGGGTGATTGATGCTCTCTCATGGAAGCAGATGCTATCTGCTCAGGCTGGCTCTGTGATGACCCAAGTACCATGGTGGATGGTCGGCTGTGATGTGACCTATGCCCTGATGATGATGTATGGTTGTGACTGGACCTATGTCCTGATGAGTGCTTGTGGCTATGTGATGACCTATGTCTCGATGACTATCTAGATGAGGCGGGCGGGCTCACACTGCTCTGGCTCATGCTGATATGACTCCTATTGTTGCTCCTCAAGCCACAACCTATCTCAATTTGAGACTAAGTGAAACTCATCTCTCACTACTCTACTAGCATAGATCTCTCATACAATATCCTATAATGTGCTCAGCTATCACTCACCCTTGCCACCTCTCCCACAGGACCAGCACATAACTCTATAAACTATGAACACCACTACTGTGCCTCATGCTGACTCACCACCACCTAATTCCTCTCCACCCTGGTAACCTCCAATGTCCTAATCTGGGTGAGGGCCTCATCCAACTAACTTTGCATATTTTTCAGTCATTGATCAACTATTGCATCCCAAGGCAATGGGGGTCTCTCAGTTGGAACCTCCTCACCCTCCACCATTTTCTCTCTGATCTAACTCTTTGCATCATCCATCTCCTCATCTCTCCCTATATCCTCCTCCCCACTGACATCCAACGCCTCCTCTCCCATGACCACATCCTCCTCCCTAGCCATCTCCACCTCTACCTCCGAACGAGGTCCCTCTAGTTTCTCTCCCTCTACCCTGACCTCCCTCTCTCCCTCCTCTCCCTCACCTACCTCTTGGATAGGTGACAATGGTGCTCATTGGACTCATTGTCACACTCTCCTTGCCTGCCTCTGACCTCTCCCCCCTTCTCCATCTCCTCCATCATCCCCATCATCACCCCTATGACCTCTCCCTATGTTTCCCCCATCTCCTCCATCACCATCACTGTCACCTCTACCTCCATCCCTCCCTCTCCCCCTGCGACCATCTCTGCCTCCTCACCCTACTTGGCGCACCTGTGGTAACACTGCTCGCTGATCCACTGACACCAACTGATCTGGATCTGTCAAAGGAAGTGGCCTATGAGTCTACCACCATGCATCAAACTCTAAGGTGGTCCCTACATCTTCTAGTCCCCGCTCCATCCCCACTGCTATACTACCAAACCATCAATCTGTCGCTCAGCCACTATCACTAATATCAGAAATCCCCACACTGTCTCTTGAGATGATTGTGCATACTTTGTAGTGCCTACAGGTACATCTTGTTTTTCACCAAACTATCTCAGTACCCACTGGGGTAGGTACATCTCTATGATCAGTTGTGACTGCACCATCCACCTAATAAGGTACTTGAACTGCCGATAAAATAATAGATGCTCATCCTCTCTTGGCCATTGTCCATAGTCCCTTTATGACCTCCAAACAAATTCAACTGAGGTATCAATGGCATGGCGCCAGTATCCTATATCCCCCACTCGATTCTATGTCACCGACCCTGCATATAGATACACATAGGGCATCCCCTCACCTAACTGTCTCTATACCAGCAACCAAATACTATAATATGCTCTCATGCCCATATCATAAGGAGTGTCATCCTATAGCTGATACTGGTGGACTCCATGTACACGACCTCATGCAGCTAATGATACAACATCCCTAGCAAGCACAGACCCCAAGAAAACATTGTCCTATTACGCATCATCTGAATCAGTACATCCCCCCATCCTTTTGGAAAACCATGACCTCGGCAATTTGGTATCAGTACCTTGGCTATTAGGGTGCATAGCATACACTCCCATCATCCATAATGCTCAACCAGGAACTTCCAGCTAATCTCATACCCATGGATGCCCAACTGCGCTACATCCTCATGCTCATAGTACTCTATGATGGCCTGCAGTCCCCGTCAAGGATCATATACTACCCGCTCTTCACTGATCAGAATCCTTAGGATCCTATAGACATCCTTAAGCATCGTTGTGGCCTCACCTATCGACAACTAAATTGAACATGTCTCAGAGTGTCATCTCTCCACCAGCGTTATCAAGAGACCCCTACTTGCCTGGATAATGGGCATATAGGTCACATGAAACAATCTTAAGTGCATCAATCGCCTCTGCTCACCTAGCCTCAACAATCCCTAAATGCATATGTCGTCAGCTGAAACTCTCATGTATATATTCATGGTAATCGTTTATGCACACACAAATGAAGGTTAGCACATCATTGAATATCATCCCTATCATCTAACTAATCAAAAGTGCACAAGCAAAATGAGCCTAAACTAAGTGAACTCTAGCCACAATTAGTTGTGTTGTTCTTCCCTTCACTTGCATCACAAAAATCATATGTGTTGCTTCATCCTTTAGATACATCATGCTATGGCAATTGTGTCATTTAGCCATGCAAATGTGTCACTTTATTGCACTTGTGTTGTTCCCGCCATCAATTGTGTCGCTTTTGCGCATATGCAATGAATCAACTTGATTTTGCATCACAATCTAGCGATTGCGTTGTAGGACCCAATGCTTGTGTTGTGTTTTGGAACTTACGTTGCACTAGTTCATGTTTGTGCCATTTTAACTTGGACCTATCCCATCCCTTGCACTTGTGTAGCAATGCATCAAATGCGTGCAACACAAATGTGTTTATGTGCTTCACACATGCAAATGCATCAAAAAATAGAACAATGCATCTTAAACCCTAACTTCGAGGCCCTAAAAAGCACGTAAAATGATAAAATTACCAAGTGGGTATAGGGTACATACCATTGCTCCTAAGCCCTTTGGCTGTCGGTATGTCCTTACTTGATATCCGCGGTGATCGGCCTTTGGAATTGTCATCTTTGCGCAATGTCTTCTCACTTTGAGCTCTAAATTTCTTAAGGGAAATGGTGAAAATGAATTACCTTTTTACCCTCCTCAAGCCTATTTATAGAGTGAAAATTAGGGTTTCCCATGGTGTTTATAATTGGATGCACTTTTTGGCATGTTTGAACACCTTTTTGACTACTTTGAACTTGCCATAATTCAAAACCGACTACACCATTATTTTTTTGGTCATCAAATTGACTTATCGGGACACTTTCCAAAAAAAATGGCACTTGGCCAAAATTCGCAAATTTTCCCGAGGGGGTATAGATACTCTGTACCTTCGTTGGGGCATATCCTGAACTGAATTTTTTGTCACAATGCAATAAACTGCATTATGACAAAGAGGGGAAAAATGTAGACACATAAAATTGACCTAGGCCTGCAAACGTCATTTTTGTCCATATTTATTCTCAACATAATTAAAATATTTTATGTCTTATAGTCCAAATTCAATTAATTAAATAATTCTCAATTATTCAATTAATTCATATATTTTATTCTTCCTGACTATTTAAATAAATAAATTACATTTATTGTATTTAAATATGTCTAAAATTTCTTATGTCTCTTTATAATTAAATAGATCCCTAAATTTATTTAATTGTTATTTGTCTACTATTTCCTCCTGATTATTTAAATAAATAAAATTTATTTATTTATTTAAATATGTCATTAATTCCTTATGTCTTCTTATAATTAAATAAATTCCTATTATTTATTTAATTATTGTCCACCTTATCCATTTTCTCCATAATTAAATAATTATTATTAATTATTTAATTATCTTATTGAATTTTCTTCTAATTTTAACTAAAGTCATTTATTTAAATTCCCCACTTTCTATTTTCCCACCAAGTAAATAATTTGAAATAATTATTTATTGTCCCATGACCCCACCACTCTAAAATTAAGTTAATTTTTAAATCAAGAGGTCAACATCACCTCTTGAATCAAATAATTTTAAATTCTTATTTGATTCTCCAACAGCTTCATTTCTCGTGCCCAATATCTTCTTTTCACATGCATTCTTGACCTTTGATTTGTTTTTCCTAAAATCAAATCTCAGCCCTTCATTTCAAACTTTTCCCTAACCCTAATTGCTAGTTGTCACATGCAATTTCAGCCTTTGATCTTAGGGCATTTTTCAACTGACAATCCTGGCCATTCATCCAAAATTGACTTTTCTATAAAAAGGAAATTTCAACCTCATTTGTCACACTTCATGCTTGCAATTTCTCAATACACTTGTTATTTTGAGTAAAATCCTTCAATATTTGCTTGAGTCTTTGTCATAGGTCTTTGTTGCTACTTACAATCTGAGGGGAAATATCATTATACAGCAAATGGAGAAGGGAAATGAAGGTTAATCATGGAGGGCATGAAGGTTGTTTGGTGAAATTGTTCATTTCTTTTAAGCTATTTTCCTCCTTTGTGCTTCATTGTTTAGCTAGGGTTTGTTTTATGCATTTTATTTCATGCTAACCTAGATTTTTACCTTAGTTACAAGAAGATTATAAAAAAAAATTGAAAAATATCAATGCACTAGATATTGATGTCCCTGATCTAACAAAAAAAAAAGAATTTTGATACATACAAAAAAAGTTATATTTTAGCTAGTAAATCATGTCTAAATTGTAACTAGTTTGACTTTGAAACTTAATTAAGAAAAAATATTCAATGAAATGCTATGAAACCAATTCCATCCAATAGATATCGTAGTTACGAATCTAAATTAGAAAAAAAATGAATGTTATCCTTCATAGAAAAAAGGTTATGTATTAGCCAGTAACGTCACTCTTTAAAAATGGTGTTTACTATTAAAACTAGTTTTCGAAGGAGATGGAAAAAGAAGTGCAATATGATTTCAAAAATTTTGAAAAAAATATATTTAGAATCTACAAACAAAATGCCACAAATCACTAGTTTGCATCATCTCCAAATTCCTCGTGGTTTAGCCGCTATATGTGCCCGAAAGTGAAGATTTAGTTAAAAAATCCAGTTCAATGTCCAATTTGGGGAAAAATTGTAAACCAGTATTGTGGGATCACCCTATGAGATGTAAATCAACAATCTAACATGAAGTGGCCATGTAGAATGTAGATCTTGATATTGAATTGGATATAAAGCAATTCTTAATCTTGGATCTTGAATGCTACATCACAACACTAGCTCAACAACATGTTTGATGCATGATGATGGATCTTGAATTGCTACAACAAATGATGAAGAAATTTACCCTTGAATTCTTTAAGTATGTTCTTTAATGTCCTTGAATACTCTTATGAAGTCTTGTAATCTTAAACTTGCTATTAGGAATGCTCTCTTGAAATTATTAGGTGAAAATGAGTGAAATAACCTTGTATTTATACTTGTTTATGCTAAGTTCCTCGAAATTACAACACTACAAGCCGACATCAAATCTAGGAGAATAAAATTCTACCAAGAATTTGAATTTAATTTGGGTTTAAGCTACATAGGACTCATATGCCAAAAGTGGTGTATGAGTCCCATTAGGCTAGGCTTTGGGACATGTTTTTCAAGAAATGCTTAGATTAATGTGAAATCTAGATCAAGGCCCCAAAAATTAGTTGGGACTCATACACCCAAGGTGGCGTATGAGTCCCAAATCACTAAATCTAGGCCACACAATCCAAAAACATTAATTTTTGACTGGTTATTTGATATATGTTGAGATTATCCTCTGAAAGATGCATTAATTAAGGCTTGTGGATGCAAAATAGGACCAAATAAGGCATAAAGAAACCCACTTAATTAATAAAACCATAGATTAGTGTGAAAGTGTAATAAAAAACTTTACAAAACCCCAAATAAGGCACAATTAGGTTCATTTAGTTTACAAGGGTCCAAAAATTAGTGTGAAGGTGTAAATGAATACACTTTACAACACTAAATTAAGGAAAAGTTAGGACCCTAAACCCAATGTGAATGCGTAAAACACATTACAACACTAAATCAAGGTGACATTAGGTTCATTTTAACATTAATTATTCCCAAATTAGGTGTGAAAATGTAAAGGACGACATTTTTCTACACTACAGTGGAAAATCTCGGTGGCACTCTGATGGCGGCCCAGTGGCTAGTCGATAGTCTATCAGTGGCATCATCGCCAGGGGGTAGAAAATTCCAAAAGTTATCAAAAATAATTTAATTTTTAATTTTAAAATTTCCCCACCCCCAGCCAAACCTGACCTTCCTTTTAATTTAGGTTTATACATTTTGAAATCTGATTCTTTGAAGTGTTTTATGGTAGATATTTAATTTAATAAAAATCATTTTAAAAATTTTAAGGGCGGTTGACTGTTGGTTTACCTAGCCCTGTCGGTGGTGGCCACTTCCAATGGTAGGGGTTGTTTTCAGCCGACAGGGATTGATAGTGTTAGCCTTGTTGATATAGACAATATCGATTGTGGGAGCAGGGGGCTCTACGGACCCCCTAAAAAAAATTTACTTTTTAATTTTTTTAATATAATTTTTCCAATGCATTTTTAATTAAATTTATTTTTATTTTTTAGGAACAAAGTATTTTTGTAAAAAAAATTCCACATTATTATTTTTTTAATATTTCTCTCCAACAGGGAAAATTGAGCAACCTAAAAGATCATACAACTAAAAAAAATTTGCCTTTTTTTCAACTTTTCCAAAATAGGTCAAATTTTATATCAATATTTGTCTCTTGGCCAACCTGAATCCAACCATGAAGACCATTTTGTCTCAGTAGGTCATCTATTAAATTTTCCCTACAAAACCCTCATATGAAAACTCAAACCAAGAAACCCTCTTTCACCCAAATTTAGAAAACTTCAAATCTGCAATAAACCCAACAAATATTGACAACCCAAAAGCCCAAATTTGCATACAAACACCTGCAACATGTATTCCATATCTTGTAATGCCTCAAACCCTACATGCATTTCCATGGCTTCAGCTTTACAAAAAACTCTCAAACTAGGGTTATTAAAAAAATCTTCAACCATGAAAACTCTAATACCACTTGTTAGGAAATATTGCATTCAGCCCACAAACTTATTCCATTTCCTACATAACCCAATGAGAGATATGTTGGCCCTGACAGTTGTTTCCCTTGATGTCAAAGACACACAAAGAAATTAGATTCTTGGTTTGGTTCAGAAAACATGGTATTTATGTATTTGATTTAGTACTTGTGAATGCACCTTTTAGATTGAAATGTTCTTGATGGCAGGTTGGTGACTATATTGTTGTGAATCCACCTTTTAGATTGAAATGTTCTTGATGGTAGGTTGGTGACTATAGAAAATTGGTGTTTATTTTCTTGATGACAGTCATTATAATTGCTATTGACTTGTTGGAAATAGTGATATAGTTGGTACTATGGCATCATGATATATGTTCAGTATGGTACTTGTGCTCTTTGGTTCAGGATGATGTGTTACAATACTTTTCTGGTCATATGATAAATATCTTGGTTTATGTTCAATCTTATCTTTAATAAGGTATTGAGATCTTATTCATATTTTTCATATAAGGGTTAATGTTTTGTCACTATTTCTAATGGCAAAACATTGACATTTAGTTGGCACAAGATGAATAAGTTTTTAATAACTTATTATTCATAAGGGTTGACATTATCAAGCATTATTATAAAAGTAAATATAAGAATGGTGCTTATCTTGGTATATATTTACCACTTGATGGTTATGTTATTCACACGGACATTTAAGTGGTGAACACACTGACAAGGCCGATACAACAGTTTTCAAAGTAAATATTGTTGGGGATTGACACCATAATGCATTTGCAAGACATTAATGAAACCGACAAAATGATATTTCATTGTTTCATTTTGTCACATGTTTGAAGCTTCTTGAACACACTTTTGACAAAGAGCACGAGGAAGGTTATGGTTTGCAGGAAATTGAAGAATGATGTGTCGGTGGAGCTTGAAAAGACAATGCTCAGCTTTAGGTGCTTTAAAAATGGAAGAAAAATGGGTTTCAAGTTTAGTTGGTCAACTTTCATGCTTCATTCCAGTAACATTATTTCTCAACCAAGTATTCTTACTTTAAAGCACAAAGTTTTTTATTTTCATGGTCTTCATGTTCATTATGGTGTCGTATAGAATATCTTATTCTTTATATATGCAGGTTTATTGTTTTGTGTCTAGAAAAATCCATTGGTAGGGCACAATGTTGACCTTGTATATAAGAGCATATTACAAAAGCCTACAATGCATAATGTTCATTTAATTGATAGTAGTTTATGTTTGGTAAAACAACATAACATGGTGTCAAAAATAGTTATGGAATTTTCAATTATTTTGTTGACAGAAGGCAGAAGTCAGTATCTTTTTTGGGTGTTTTAATAACATTGATTTGGCATTGTTCGAGGATTTGATGATTTTTTATTGCAATATCATATACTATGACAGAGTTGTCATTCCTAGACAGAATGCATAAATTTGTCTTGTAAAATTTGTAAAATGTATTTAATATTTTGAAGACTCCTATTATGAGTTTTTTAGGATATTAATGTATTGGTTTTTTGAAAGTGGCGGTTATACAGTGAAATAGAGTAACCCTTTGTATCTTTTTTTTTTTTTTAGCAGAATCAGGTAGCACGACCCCCTATAAACTGTAGTGCACCTGGTAAACTTTTTAACATGACCGGCGGTGCTGGCGCGACACGCCCTCCGGTACCACGGGACGGGGGAGACTAGAACTCGTGACTAGCAGAGCCGCAATGGAATTACTTAGCCAACTGAACTAGGGCCCCCACCCTGTAACCCTTTGTATCTTACTTTCTCTATTTTTTGTGATTAAAATATGCTAGTGAGGCACAAGATATCGTTGCCAGTGAGGCATTGTTTTATTGTCAGTGAGGCATTTGAAATCTATCAGTGAGATAGTATTGCCAATGAGGCATTTGAAATCTATCAATGAGCTAGTATTGCTAGTGAGGCATTTGAAATCTATCAATGAGATAGTATTGCTACTAAGGCATTTTAAATCTATCAATGAGATAGTATTTCCAGTGAGGCATTGTAAATAGAAATTTTTTCAAATTAAGCTAGTGAGGCATCATTTCTAGAGTGGTTTTTCTATCCCTAGAGGGTTTTCCACTCATCAAATTATTTGTCTTATGGTCTCATTGCTCTGATGTGATAATGTTTCAATACTGTGATGATCTTTGGTTTTCTTTAATATTTCTTATTGCATTTCTTTAATGATTGCATTCAATTCATGAATGTGTTTATCATTGAAATATTAAAAGTATAAATTATTCAATTATTTTTAAGGAAAAAGTTAAAATTTGTTTAAGACACTGATTCACCCCCCCTCTCTCAGTGTCTTCTTCACTCCAACAAGATAAACATACATATAAATAACCACAGTGCATACATCAAATAGACAAGCCACAAGATAACACAAGATATATATCCTGGGAAAACCCTAACCTCCAAAAGCATCCATACACCATCATATTATTCAACAATAAAGCAATAGAAGAGTTATAATGAATACCTCTAAAGCATCAAGCCTCTCAATGCATCTGCATGTGTCCAAGCATGAATCCACACATCCTATACCATGTTTCACATATGCACTCTTCAGAAAGACTCAATAATGACAACCCACTCACACAGCCAACCTTAACCACTACACGTGTTTTCTTTTATAGACACGAGCTCACACAAAATACAACTAGTGGTAAGATAAAACCACATATCACAAAACCATGTGAATACAAAAATACTAACCCTTATTTAATATTGGATACTAAGACTTCACTTTATTTAAATATTTCCCCAATATTAAATTATTATCACATGTCTCCCACACATTAAATAATAATACAATGTTACAATACAACATAAAGTGGACCCCAAATAATTACCTAGTGTGAATAACCACACCACCTAGGTGCATCACAACTAAATAATTATTTAATTATAGCAATATAATAAATTAATTTATGGAATGGTGTACAACACCATATCCCAACAGATAAAAATCCTCCCCAAAAGATACAATAATGATATCCATCACAAATCTAATCAATCTCCATCCACACAAAGGATGACAAGAGAGACCATATAGTCCCCCCATAATGAGATAACCTGTTGCAAAGAAGCACTAGAAGCACACTTGTGGAGTAACATTGGAATCCTTAAACTGAAGTACAATATTTAAACTATGAATTAAATAAATATTTTTTTTATTATTAAATCCTATGGAAATCATACTAGGTATGATAAAAATGTAATTCATCGTAATAATGATGTAGAAACATATGCTAGAGCCAAATTTATGCAAGAAAAAAGAGGGATGGAATCTGTAGAGTTGACACTAACTAACACTTGTGACCAATATGAAGATGTAAAATTTATACAAATCCATACTATATAGATTTTGTATGACTATATGAACAATTTTTCTGTGACCCCTACCAAAACCCTAAAAAATGTCACAAAAAAATTTCCCAAATAGCAAGTATTTTATATGAAATATAGGTTTTTCTGGTCCCTCTAGACTCGATGGTAAGGTCTATTTGTTGAATACACCAAATGTTGAGAGGGGCGTGAATCAGTATTCTGCTAGTAAAATTAATAATTAACCATCCAATTATCAATCCACATCTAGTTGCAATTGTGAACCAAAACATAGAAGAGATCATAACACATTAACACCAAAAATTTTACATGGAAAACCCAAAGTGGAAAAAACCACGGTGAGGATTAGCTCACAATATTTTATAACTGGTCATAAGATATTACAAGGCTCACTGCCAGGACTCGCTATCCTTGAAAAGGCTCACTTCCTTAATACAAAATATGGCTTATAGCCAAGATACAAAAAGGTGTGGCTCACTGCCAAAAATGAACTGGAGAAGTGCACCTATAGAGTACAAAAAATGGTTTTGATTAAGCTCTGATAATACCAAAATTCTGCTCTAGTTGCTAGTGTACAAACACCATCAATAACTTTACACTTGTCGCATCACTTGTATACCATACTCTCTGTCTATATCTATATATATCTTTTTGTCCATCATACACACATGTATATACATGGTCATGCTTTCCTTTATCAATTAGGTTAGCCTAATTGAATGAGAACACCCAAAATTCAAAATGTCTTGTCAGCTCAATACAAAATTCCTTTTAGCATACAGGAAAAAATGCGTTATCAAAACATTAGGTTGGCCCGAACCTAATAAGGAACACACAAAGTAAAAACAACCTTGTCGACCAAAATTTTACTAAACTTCTATCACTTGGATAACTCAACCAAATGACACAAACTTGTTGAAACCTCATTTATACTTGTAACTAACACTCATGTGCAACATATCAAAAACTCATAGGATTTCCTTTTACTGAGAGGATTTTCAAACCAAAATACCAGATCAGCATGGACGCGTAGTTTACTTAGTCAGTTACCAACCAATGCTGACATCAATGACAACAAACCCAGAGAGCACCTTCTTCATTCTTCCAACAATCTCCCCCTTTTTTATCAATGGAAACATGTGCCACGAATGCAACGTGCTTCAAAACTTCAAAAAAAAATTATGCTCAAATCCCCCTAACATATGTATAGGACACAAACATATAACATGAAATTATTTATACATACTGTTCTCCTCTTCTCCTCTTCTCCCCCTTTGACATCAAGGACAAAGGATCGGGGAAAAGACAAAAAAAACTTCAAATCAAGAACTGGGGGCACCCTATAACTCCTTGAGAATCGCTTCCCAAGCAGGCTTTCCATCATCCCAGACTCCTTTTTCCCTAGAGATTATTTTATGTAGATATTTTATTTCTGCCAGGCATTCTTCTCCTTCTTCCGAAGTGGATGGAGCAATGTTCATTTTCTCAAGTTTTTTTGCTTCCATCAATGCATTTGATATCGAGACATGTCTAGACATAACTAGGTCTCCAAGCTAGGCATATCGTCTCATAGCCTCTTCTTTCTGCCTCTGTAGGATGAAGAACTTACTTTGAAGATCTGCAATAGAAACCCACCTAACATAGTTTCTATCATCTGCAACCTTATAATCTATGGAAGCATCTAAAATTTGAGACTTAATTGAGTCCATTAAATCCTTGATACCTCGAGTGGCTTCTGACCACTTCATGTAGTAAACAAATAGCAGTTGGGCTTCCTCGTCACATTCTTTTACCTCTTTCAAATTTTGCAATGCCTTGTCATGTCCAACTATACACTTGTCTTGTAGAAACAATAGTATTTTCTCTAGCAGACTCAACTCCACATCTTTTGTAGTATGTTCCTTGAGGTTAGATGTGTACTCTTTAACTGAATCAACTATAAGCCTCAAATTTTCAATCAAATTTAAAGAGTTATCTAAAGCAACACTGGGGGTTTTCTCCTATAAAGCTTTGATAGCTTCATTTATTAATTCATTTCCCTTTTGATGTGACTATGTAACCTCTTGTGTGACAAAGCTGAGAAAAGTCACTTAGTTTTATTCTGTCACTCGGTGTGATTTTTGTTAAATCCACATATTCTGGGTGAGATGGTAGCTTAACTAGCTGAGGTGGAAGCGCGGGTTGGATTATAGCTTGTCTTGAAAGAAGACCTTTAAAAGTACTTTTGGATGATTCTTCGGATGGCTTTGATGGTTCAGGGCCTTTGGAAATTTCTCCTTTTCTCTTTTCAGCCAAAATGGCTTCCTTATCTTCCTCTCTCTTCTTTTCTTCTTCCTTTTCTTCTTCATTTTCTTCTTCCTCTCTAGATTACTTTCCAGAGGAATTATCTATTTTTCCTTTCTCCCTTCTATCTACATCATCCTTTTCATTATTCTTCTTTTTGTCCTTACTCCCTTCACTTTCATCTTTGTTTTTCTCTTCCCTATTTCTGGTAGATTCTTGATGTTCTTCTCTATTTTCACTGAAATGATCTTTATGATGATAATCAAACCTCTTACTAGTAGTTTCTTCTATGTTAGTCAGAGGGGTAGGGATCTCGAAAGCACCAAGTGTCTCATCAACAATCTCCAAGACTGGGTTATCCATTAATTCTGCAACCATAGCATGTTCTTGTGTCTAAGTAGTGTGAGACGAAGAATTGGTTCTTGTCCCATAGCTCCTTGCTAATTTCCTAATCACATCTTGAGTTTCTTCCCTTACTTTTTCCATATAATCATCTTCCTTAGTCATCACCGTGTTAACTCTTTGCTTAACTCTAAACAATGTAGAACATTCTTTCAGCATATTTGCAACTTCTATCTTAGAATAAGTTGAACTAATGGATTTTAAGGCTTCACTTATCATCTTGTCTTCAACACTCAAACCCTCTTTCCTTCTGAGAACTAACTCTTTCCACACATTTTTAGTAACTTTTGACTATATGGTATCCATATTTATATTACAAATAACTATGTACTAAGTAAAAGCATTTATGATGGTTTCTTTCCCTTCATCATTAACATTATCATATAGCTCAATAATCAGCATAAGATCATTGTCAATCATATTGTTAACTAAGGCTCCAAGAACTAATGGTGGTTGTTCACTTACCGAAGGAGAACCAGGCATGCCCTCCATAGGATCAGATGATCCTTCTTCATTCTTCTTTGTATGTACATGAAATCAGTAAGTATCCTCCTCATCCTCTGTCTCCTCATCAATGGAGATCTGAACTCTGGTTTTGGCTTCTTCATGAGACATACTACTTTCTTTTCTTTTCAATTGTTTCTCTCCTTCTAATCCAAGTTTAATTTCTTCCTCAATAGGATCACTTAAACTTCTTTTCCTATCAACCTTTTGTTTCACTCTTCTTCTTCTTGAAGCAGCAGATGGTGCAGCAAGAGGTGTGTCCTTCTTTTTGGATTCCTTGGTACTGGGACCAGTATGGGAAGTAACATCAATAGATATAGGGACACTTTGTTCTTTCCTTTTCACTTTCTCAACATTAGCACCACTAGGGGTGGCAGAACTAGAAATAGGTGTTGGTGTAGCATTGGAAGAAAGTCCTAATTTTCTGGTCTGGAGGGCTATTCAACATATTTGGTTTTCCTTTCACTAATCACCTCCTTTAATTGTTCTATATCATCCTTAGTGTATGTTACACCTTGGAAGAAATCTTTCACCTTCTTTCTTCTTTTAGTTGCAGTAGCCTCCAAATGAATTTTAGTAGATTTCTCTTGATATGTACCGTGCCTAGGTAGAGAGGGGTCCTTAGGACTAGCCAATAGAATCTCAATGTACCTCTCTACCATTTTTTCTTCAATCTCATATCCCAGAGGTTCAATCCATTGAATTTTGGGTTCTACAGCCTCAATGATGCATTCATTTATAGATGCATGAAATGTTATCTCCTTTTCATACTTCTTCACCAAACTCCTTGGAATCCCATTTCTTTCATGCATTTTGTTCTGAATTACTACAAAGAAGGTAGTTAGGGCATTTCTTGTGCCATAAAGACTCCCATATAGTACAAATGGTCAAAATTTTGATGAGAAATCATCTTGGTGTTGTCCCATATTATACCTTTTCTTCTCGGTAACTCCCTCAGGAAATAGAATAACAGAAAAACAACTAGAGTGCCAAATTTAAAAGCATGCTTCTTCTCCTTTGTCATACTTAGGTTTTCCATAAGTTGCAACCTAAGCAACTCACAGAGATCAAAATCCTTTCCATTCACCACCATTTCATAAGTAGTATGAATTGTCATGGTTGATACTAAATTTGCTTGATTAGTGAAGTAGATTTTCTACCTAATCATGATAACATCATACTTCATAGCAGGGTTTACAATAGACTTTGTGGTTAAATCTCTCCCGTCAAACTTAGTACCAGCCAGTCTAGTGACTTCATCATTTTTTACCACTTTTAGAACTAGAATGGTGCTAGTGTCACAAAGACCAGTCACAACTCAAATTGCCTCCTTGTTGATAATCCCTAGTTCCATTTATCCACACAAGATTGTTATAAACCCTACTGAGGTCCATTCTAACAAACTTCGCCTCACTCTCACCGAACAAGTTCAGAAACTAGTTCCAAACATTCAGCTTCATTTGAACTAGGTTTTCATATTCCATCTTAAGCAATAAATCACCAGTCAACACATTGTTCCACAAATCCTTTAGCTCCTTATGATTGAATTCTTTGAGCTTCCCATGAATGTAGGTTCTTGGGTCTTCAATGGGTAGCACATGGCTTGGAATGTGCGAGAATATACCCATGGGGTCATTTCATATATTTTCCATGAACATATTTTGAATCTTGGTTAAAGCCTCTCAGAAATTTCCACAACAGTAGGCATGGCCATATTCCCCAAACAATCTTGAATAAACTTAACAAAGAGTTCCTTTAACTTTAAAATCCACAGAATTATATAACAGAGAATACCTTTTCTGCTTTTCGAGAACTAGGTTTTCAATGTACGATGCTCTGAGTCACCTTCAATCTCACTTCAACTTGCATTGCTTCTTCCAAATTGCACAAATGTGCTTTTCTTTTACTTAGTCTCTTACTTTATTGTTCATGAATTTATCCCTAATTCGCATTTATTTCTTTTCAACTTTAAAACTGCTAAACACTTTATGAAACACACTATAAACCAAGAAAAGCTCCACAATTCTCCTAATTTGCTTATTTTCTACTAAAATTTTCTCCAATTCCTTCAAAACGATGACTCACATCATGTATCCTTTTGTCATTGCTTGACACCTCATTTATCAAGGGCTTGTTATATTTTTTGTGACTGCTCCCCCTAAAACCATTACTGGGTTCAATTCTTGGAAGAGGTATCTGCACCAGATGCAAATATAGGGGTATTTGATTCATCCTTGTTCTCAGGTTCATCCTTTTTCCTCCAAATTTTTATCATTTCTTTCCTTATTTCTTTAGGATCTACTATGTTCACAAGCTTTTTATTCTATTTTGAATTAGGTTTCTTCCCATTTTTTCTCTTAAAAAAATTTGAGATATGTCTTGATTTGTTGTAAGTGTAGCACACAACATATCCTTGATCAAACTGGTTTGCATTCATCCTTGACCTGAACTGATTAGCCTTGTGTCCAAAGATATTGTATGTGTAACAATAGCCTTGAAAATACTGAATCCTTATGTTAGCATAAAACCTATTCATCATCGTTTGGCTTCTACATTTGGTAGCTCTATGTCCAACTTTGTTGCAAACATAGCATAATTGTTTAGTAAAGAATTCAACACTCTAACTCATTCTATTTGGGTTCATCCTACTTCTACATTTTGTTTCTCTATGTCCAAATTTATTTTATGAGAAACAAAATCCATTAAAAGATGGGTACCTTTGACCATTAGGTTGTCAGATAGGAATCCTTATGGTATTGTTCCTTTGGTTCTTGATTTGATAAGTATTTCCTTGAAATTTATTTTGATTGTGCACTTTGTTGGTGTAGACACCTAAATTTGGACACTTAATTTATCCAAATTTATCCCCTTTCATCTAAACATCCCCTTATTCGCATTAATTAAGTAATATCACTATTATTTAATTAATCCCTCTAAAGTTCTTATAATCCCTAAGGTATCTACTTAAATAATTAAATACCTTCCCCCTTTCATCAAGTGAATTAAATAAATATGTCATTTATTTAATTCCCTTTATGTCACATCCTCCATCATTTTTATTTAATCCTAATCCATCTTCACATCTCATCATTAGAGGTGTGCACATGCCTAATCCTTGATTACGATGTGTCACATCCTCCAACTTTTGCAAGTTGGCCTCTAATCTCTCTTAGCAACCTAACCCTCCTCTAATCCTTCATTAACTAGCCTAATCAACCTCTCAAGGAATTTTTAATTCCTTTTATCCTTCCAAGGAATATTAAATTCCTCTTTCTCTTCTCCATGTGATCTTTGACTTGTCACATCAAGTCACATGTGAAATCTAACCCTCTTCTAATCTGTGATTAATTAGTCTAATCAAGTACTTGCACAATCCTAGTCACTTAATTGAGTCAACCCTATTAAATACTTTTTTTTTTTGGACAAGGCATATCCATTCCCCATGTGAATTTTTAATTCACATTTAATCCCCCAATGCATTTAAAGGAATTTTAAATTCCTTCTTTCATCCCCATGAGAATATTTGAGGAATTTTTAATTCCCCATATGTCCTCTCACCCACATGGGGACAAGTACCTCCTTTATGAGGAGATCTTGTCCCAATCCCAAGGTACTATGTACCCCATCCATGTCATGTACTATCCTTCCACCTCATGTACACATCACCCTTTTTAAGCCATATCACATGCCACATGTCAAGATGTGAGGGCTTGTGAGTTCTCAACTCACCTTATCCCTACATCTTGATCTTGGTGGCTCAATCTTGACCATCCATTTCTCTAGAGATTTCCAAAATCTCTATAAATACCCCCCCTTTTCTCTCATTTAGAGGAGATCATGCATTATAGCCAAACTCTTGCAAAAAAATTCTAGAATCCATACTTAGCCATTTTTGCACTTGCATCCACTTCCACCCATTATCATATCATCATCTAGCTTGCATCTTGTGCCATCCAAGGAGCATACAAAACCAAAGATTGAAGGGCCAACCAAAGGATCGATTCGACACAAGATAAAAAGTTTCATTTGTTGCCTTTATTTTGTGTTGAATCCAACTAGACTAATCTTGAGGTGTAGGTTGTTTTTAGTGTTATTTGCATTCTCTTGTTTGTTGCTCATTTTCTAGCACTTAGATTCGACCTATCATAGTTGGAAACAAGTTTAGCCTTTGAGCTTTGTCCTACTTCAATTCCTAGACCACCTTTATCCTTAGCAGGTTTTTGAGATGTAAATAACTCATCAAGCATTGTAGAACTTGTCTTGAATCTTTCTTCATGAGCTTTCACTTTTTCCAAATCAGCTCTTAGAGTTACCACTTCTTGTTCAAGTTTTGTACATTCATTAATTTTATTTTGGATCTCAACTTTCTAACATTCTTCAATTCACTTCTTCTCTTCTATTTGCACCTTTAGTATGGTAATGTCTTCATTTTCCTTTTTCAATTAATCACTGACTTCCCTATGCCTTTCCTTGAACTTTTTGATTTTCTCTCTTAGCTTCCTGATGCATTCATTTGCTTCCTTCAAATTTCCTTTCAGAGTTTCCTTCTCATCTTTACTTTTATCCAATTCTTCAAGAGCATCATTAATTTCCTCAGATACAAAGTTTTCTTTTGGAAGAACAAAATAGTATTTGTCATCCATGTATTCAAATTCTAGGACCTTCCTCAAGTTGTAAGACCTTTCCAAAGGAACCAAGCTCTAATACCAATTGTTGAATACACTGAATTCTAAGAGGGGGGTGAATCAATATTCTACTAGCAAAATTAATACTTAACCATCCAATTATTAATCCACATCTAGTTGCAATTGTGAACCAAAACATAGAAGAGATCATAACACATTTACATAGGATTTTTTATGTGGAAAACCCAAAGTGGGAAAAACCACGGTCAAAATTATCTCACAATATATTATAACCGGTCATAAGATATTACAGGGCTCACTGCCAGGACACACTATCCTTGAAAAGGCTCACTTCTTGAATACAAAATATGGCTTATAGCCAAGATACAAAAGGTGTGGCTCACTGCCAAAAATGAACTAGAGAAGTGCACCTACAGAGTGCAGAAAATAGTTATGATTAAGCTCTGATAATACCAAAATTCTGCTTCAGTTTCCAGTGTACAAACACCATCAGTAACTTCACGCTTGTTGCATCACTCATATACCATACTCTATATATATCTTTATGTCCATCATACATACATGTATATATATATATACATGGTCATGCTTTCCTTTATCAATTAGGTCGGTCTAATTGAATGAGAACACCTAAAATTCAAAATCTCTTGTCGGCTCAATACAAAATTCCTTTTAGTGCACAAGACAAAACGTGTTATCAAAACATTAGGTCAACCTAGACCTAATAAGGAACACATAAAATACAAACAACCTTGTCAACCAAAAGAGTACCGAACTTTTGTCACTTGGATAACTCAACTAGATCACACAAACTTGCTGAAAACTCATTTATACCTGTAACTAACACTTATGAGCAACATATCAAAAATTCATAGGATTTCATTTTACTGAGAGGATTTTCGAACCAAAATACTAGATAAGAATGGTCACAAAATTTACTTAGTCAGTTACCAACCAATGCTGACATCAATGAAAAAAAACCCAGAGGGCACCTTCTTCATTCTTCCAACACTATTTCACCCCTATATGCACCTAGAAAAATCCCAAGCCTAAATCACCCTTAGATCTAACAAGGGGTTTTGCAATTATGAAGCTTTGATATCATGTTAGAGTCACTCAAGACTCAAGCCTCCGGAATCACCTACAAAAAAAAAAACAACCTTCTAAAAGAGAGAAAATAAAGAGAATAAATTTGTAATAATGGATGCAAGATAATATGGCCAATATGTAATACTCAAGATTGCAATGGTATTGAATTCAATGAAATGTATATATGATACTTTGCTTATAAAGGTAAAGTTGTGAGATAGGATTAGACAAGGTCTTGACATGTGTCTTAATCCTATACAATGAGACAAGTACTCAACATTATTAAATGACCTGAGAAATAAGAACTAAATGCCATGATAATATAATATAAGATCACATGACTCCTAAGACATGTAGAAAGATTCCCTAGGACCTAAGTAAATTTAACATGTAAATAGGACCTAAAAGTGAACTAGATAGGTAAAACACATATTTACACCAACACTCTAGTCTCAAAATTATATCCCTCTGTGTATTCCAACACCATATCAAGACATTGAACTACTATGGGAAAACCGGTGGTATATGCTAATCCACTTTCAAAAATTGTATATGCTAAAGGTGGTGCAGGGGTACCATGTTAGTCGTTATGTGTAAATATGGTTTTTGAGTCAATTTTTGGTGTGTTGAGTCTTAAATTAATTCAATAAGGTCATAATAGACCATTTATGATGTAATTTGAGTCACTAGAGGTTCACTTTGCAAAAGTTGTCTATGTTTTTCAAAAGTTATATTGCAATATTGTAAAAGTGCAAAAAATGCAAAAAAAAGGAAGGCCAATGGTCATGAGGTTCAAAATTCAGTTGTAGTTATTTTTTTAGTTGGTTTTTGGGATGTCCAAGGTTTAAATACAATGTGTATGGTTGAATTGAAGTTCTAGTTGAAGTTTTGTGGAAGAGGCAACAACAAAATCTCTCAAATTCTGTGTTTTTCCTATGTAATCTACTACTCCCTTGTTATGTACGACCCCGTACAGTTAGGTTTTCATTCAAATTGCATTTCATTCGATGGAGGATTGAAGTAGCATCATTTTATTTTTTTTTGATTGGATTTCATTGGGATTTAAGGTTTTTACAATCATTTTACTGTAGGCGAGTCTGAACACCCTGTTTGAGGGTTTGAAAGTGAATAAAATGGATTAATCACCCATTCCACTTGTAGATTAGTTTAAGACTTGGTGGAATGGGTGAAATAAGATATATTTAGGTGTTAGAATGGATTTTAGGAGTAGGGAAGGCATTTGGAGAGGTTTTGATTGCTGCCCTAAGTGATTTTCATGAGTTTTTGGCTCAAAATGGATGGCTAGAAGTTGTAGTTTGGTGAAATTGCATTGCTTAAGGTTGGGAGATGTTTTATTAGGAATAAGCAAACATATTTTGATGTTTTTGAGGTAGTGATAAGGTGACATAGGGTATGGGGTATTGATTGTTTGATGTTGTGGTTGTGTTGCTAATATGTGGTTTCCATTGATGTCAACACTATTAACATTAATGCATTAGAAGTTGTATATGTCAAGGATATTGAGAAAATTGTAATGAAATGAGTTGCACGTTGTCAGTGGTGAAGTGAAGTTCAGTCTTTCGGTGAGTTCAGTACGTTGATGATAGAGGTTGTGGACTAAAGGGTTTCTTGTCGAGTATATCTATTTTATCCATGTTGAGTTTTAGAGATCTGTGTGAAGATTTGATTGAGTTATGAAGATTTATATTCTGACAGTCTTTTTGCTACTTTAGTTTCTGTTCTTGAATGAAGATGATGTGATTTTAGTCAATTCAGTTGTTTCGGATGCTTCTCTGGTGATTCATGACATTTTTGGATGTTTCTAGATCATGCTTTATCTGTGTTGCTCATCCGCATTGATCGTTGTGCTCGTGATCCAATATTTTCTCTTGCATGTTCATGTTTTTCATATTCTTGGCCGACAAGGTGTTTGTAGTGTGTTGTGGATCTTCGAGGAATAATTTTTGAAGGTGGATCGTGTTTGAAGATATTATTTCAGGTCATCACTAAGTTGTGGCCGACCTTGGTTGATTCACATTAATAATTGTTATTGTTTTGGGTCGACAGTTTGTTATCATTTTATTATTTTCATTAAAGCCGACATGTAGCAATTGAATTTATTGTTGCAAATAAATATAAGTGACTGTTTATTTCATTTGAAGTATGTCAAATGTGTGTGTGCGTGAATAATGTTCTAAATCATTTGAAGGCAGAGCAGAGTGTGAAGAAGAGTGAAGAAGAGTGAAGAAAAGTGAAGAAGTATTCATGTGCTCAACCAAAACTATAATGAGGCATTAGCAGATGCTATTTTATCAATTCAAATCCCTGTGAATGTAATCCGAATATTTATGTAAGACAGTGTCTTCCTTTGGGCAATAAGCCTTGTTGTAATTGAGCAGTGAGCTCTAGGCAGTGCACCTGAATGCATGTGCATTCCCCACTCATATTTCTTTATAATTTTAACAGGGTATAATCTTGTGGACTAACCTTCACCATGATTTTTCCCCTAGCAAGGTTTCCACGTAAAAAATCTTGGTGTTATGTGTGTTTCTAATATGTTGATGATTTATGCTTTCATGGTTAATAATCAGATCTGAGAATAATCTTGATAAAGTTAATAAATTTCAAATTTCTAGGACAATTGATTCACCCTCCCTCTCAATTGTATACCCTTGTGTTGCCAACAATTGGTATAAGATCAGGTTCCTTGGAATAATTTTAATAGCTAAGGTGATTCGGGATGGCAACATACAAGAAGGATAGTTCTAGATTTGATGGAACAAATTATTCCTTGTGGAAGAGTCGAATGGAGTGCCATTTGAGATGCATTGGTGAACCCTACTGGAGCATAACAAGTAATAGGTATGTTATACCTCAGAATGGTCCTACTACTACTGTTGAGAATAAAGATGTTGAGTACAATATCAAGGCTAAAGAAGCATTATTGAGTGCTTTGACTGATACTGAGATGACTAATGTTATGGATTTGAAGACTGCTTATGAGATCTGGAAAAAGTTGGAAACTTTGTATGAAGGTGATGCTAATGTGAAGATTGCTAAGTTGCAGAGTCTGAAAGGGAAATATGAAATGTTGAGAATGGGTGATGATGAAAATATTACTACTTTCATGCAAAGAGTGAATGAACTTGTGTGTGGAATTAGATGTGTTGGTGGACAGTTGCAAGAATCAAATATTGTTGCTAAAGTGCTTAGATCTTTTTTTGTTGCTTACAAAGTCAAAGCTATAGCTATTGAAGAGCTCCAGACTATGACAAATATTACTCGAGATATGTTGATTGGTAAGCTTACTACTTTTGAGTTGAGTGAATTTGGCGATTCCCTTCCTAAGATAGAATCTGCATTCAAGGCTACTACATATGGAATAGATAAACAAATATATGATCTGAGAGAGTTCTTCTAGAAAGACATTCAAGTATGAAAAAGAAATGAGACAGCTTGAAGAAGAAGAAAGAGAACTCGATGAGCCTAAAGCATTGATTGTGAAAAGAGAAGCCAAAGGACAAGGTAAGTATAAAGGAAATTTTCCTATTAAATGTTTTTCATGCAATAAGATAGGTCATTTTGCATCAAGGTGTCTGGAAAGAGTTTCTAAACCAAGACATAACAAGCCTAAATTTCAAAAGAAGTGTTATTATGTTGTTGATGAAGGAGTCACAGATGATGAATCTAATAAAGGAAATGGCAGTGAGGATGAATGTGTATTTATTTCTATCAAGGAAAATAATCTTATGTCTATTGAATCTGTTAGAAACCAAGATCAGATTTGCAAACCGAAAAGACCTTCCACAGAAGAGAAAATCAGAAAAAGCAGAGATTTGCAAGAAGATGTGCAAATATTATTATTTGAGAATTCTATAATTACATGATAATGATTTGATTTATAAAAGCAAAGATGCATAACCCTAATCTTATCTTGAGCAACAAGATAACTCAACAAGATAAGGATAACAACTAATTAACCTAGGAATTAAATAATTACCTAAGTAAAATTATGCAAAGTGTAATTAAATATTAATTACACCAACACCCCCCCATAAGTGCAACTTACGGAGAAGAAAATTATTATGCAAAGATGAGTCCCAGAAACAAGGCCTGATCAGGTACTCATTTATAAATGCAATGAATGTGGTAGAGAAGGAAAACCCAGTGGGACAAACCCCCCTACAATGAGATGACTGCTGCAAAGAAGCACTGGAAGAACACTGTGGAGTAACACTGGAACTGCAATCTGACAAGCAAGGAAAGATACCTCTGTCTACAAGAAACCAAAACCAGAATCATAATAATGTGACAGCAGACCTGATGCCACGGAACACTGGAAAACTCACAAACTGGAACAACCCTGGAATCTGTGAAGCAACAGTAGATGAGATGATGACAGAATCTGGAAGCTGTGTATCTTGATGCCAATGCCAAGCTATGACTGAAACTCTTCCATGGGAAGGAGTACCAAAAATAGACTCTGGAACATCAACCATAAAAATATGGCCCTCAAACTGAGAAGAATCTGAACCAATGAGGATCAAGAAACATAATCTCTCAACCTAAAGTGTGAACCGATGAATCCGATATGTGTCAAACTATAGCAAGATGGTGGCCAAAAAAAACTAGGAAACCAGATAACCCATACGAGTTGCCAACAAATCAAAATGGATATGGAGATTAAAGTGAAAACTACACTCTAATCAGATTTATTATGCAAGAAACCCCCTTGAATGGAACTTTATCATAGTTCATTTATTACAATAACCCGGCAATTGTAAAATGAGAGCATCCTAAATGTGCATAAACAAAAAATAACATGATGTGGTATTGAAATGAAGTGCAAATGTTCAAGTTTCACCTTTCCAACTGCCAAAACATCCAAGTAATCTCCAAAAAACCCATCGGGACAAATTTGGATTAACGAAAAACTTGGGATAGATACAAAAAAAATTGCATGGACAGCAAGATAGATCTCCTCAATACCTTTCCAACTCCGCAAAGAAGACAAAAATCGGAGATCATGGCAAAAAGTTATGAGCTTGGAAGTCCAAAATAAACATTTGACTTCAAAAAGAAAAAAATAGAAGATAAATAGAAAATTTTGAAAAGTAACCTACACCACTGGAAAGTGTTTGGAACCAGCTTTCCGGCGATATCTTTTTTTCCCAATTTTGATACTGTATGCCCAAGTTATGACCAAAAGAAAAAAACTGCTCTTGGAAGGCAAATTGGGGTTAGGAGGGGGCTTGGAGCGTCGTACGGCCGCTGACGTCATGCTGATGTCAGTAGTTCACAGAAAAAAATTGACGGTCGTCTGGCCATCGGGGAAAAAAATGCCCCACCTTGCCGAAAAAAATTCAGCGATCGATATATGCTGGAGCCGGCTGGAATATTCCATGTTCGTCTGTTGGAATATTCTGATGTGATAGGGAATATTCCCTAGCTGTTATTTTGCCAGAAAGATATTTGCCAACTACCAGAATATGCACATGCCAAAATATTCTGATGCTGGTGATGGCTGGGGAAACCTGGTAGTGGGGCTCCTGGTCCTCAATAGGACCGACTGCTGGCTGGAGGGAGCCGGCCAGGGGTTGGGCGCATAGCACCTGGACCCCCATGGGACCGACTGTTGGGTCTGGAGCCCTCAGGGGCTGGCGAGGCCGGCGGTGGTTGCATGGTGGCGTCGGCCAGGCTGAGCGGCCCTTCGGTGGCCACTTAGTGGCTGATGGGTGATGCCCTAAATTTACACTGGCAGTGCAGATTTTTCTACAAAAATTTCAATTTTTTTAATTTTTTTGAAAAATGTGCATCGTAATGCATGCTAGGGAGGCCGTACGCCCCCCCAGGCAAAAAAATTTTTCCTTCCAAACCAACTGCTCAGAAATCAATTAAATGAAGGGAAATCTTAAGGTTTTTGGTCATTGTGAATGCAATGGTGACCTCTATTTCTACTAAAAGTGCCCCAAAAATTCGGCTACCCCCAGATCTTGCAAAAAATCTCTGAACTACAAACCCTTACAAATTTGGCAAATGATGGCCAAAATCTGCAAAATAAAAGCCAATCCTGACTTTTTCCAGCGCTCTGAATCCAATGGTGAAGCCCGATCTGATCCAAAACACCTCATAGATGAACTCAAGGCATGATACCCTCGAGGAATCCTGAACGAACCCTGCAATGATTTTCTCAAAAATCTGAGAAGGGGCTGCAAATCAAGGCTCTGATACCATGTTAGAAACCAAGATCAGATTTGCAAACCGAAAAGACCTTCCATAGAAGAAAAAATCAGAAAAAGCAGAGATTTGCAAGAAGATGTTCAAATATTATTATTCAAGAACTTTATAATTACATGATAATGATTTGCTTTATAAAAGCAAAGATGCATAACCCTAATCTTATCTTGAGCAACAAGATAGCTCAACAAGATAAGGATGACAACTAATTAACATAGGAATTAAATAATTACCTAAGTAAACTTATGCAAAGTGCAATTAAATATTAATTACACCAACAGAATCTACTAGTTGTACAAATGTGGAGAAAGCCCTAGATGCTCAAGTTGAAGAGAAAGATGAATGGGTAATTGATAGTGGATGCTCTAATCACATGACAAGAGATAAAAGTAAGTTTGTGAGCTTGGAAAAGTATGATGGTGGTGTTGTGAGATTGGGCGATAACACAACTGATGTGATCTATGGCAGAGGTTGCATTTCTCTTTATGGTAAGAACAATATTGATGATGTCCTCTATGTAGAAGGTTTGAAGCATAATCTTTTAAGTTTCGAACAGATGGTTGATAAGGATTACAATCTTCAATTCAAGGATGGAAAGTACAGAATATTGGGGTGTTCCAGAAATGTGCTTGCATCAAGAAAAAAAACAAGAGGTAATATCTTTCATTTGAATGTTGATAGTAAAAGTTGTTTGATTGCTCAAATTGATGAAAATTGGTTGTGGCATAGAAGAATGTGTCATGTTAATTTTGATAATATTGTCAAGATAAGTTCTACTAAGGCTGTGAGAGATCTTCCTAAGTTAGTAAAGCCTACTAATGCCATATGCAACGAATGTCAGTTCGGGAAGCAAACTATAATTTCATCTCGAACCAAACAACATAATTAAAATGAATTGTTGGAGCTTGTGCATACTAATTTATGTGGTCCTTCTAGAGTCAGAAGTTTACAAGGTTACAAGTATTTCATGTTGCTCATTGGTGATTATTCAAGAATGATGTGGGCTACTTTCTTAAGGGAGAAATTTGAAGTTCTGGATAAGTTCAAGATCTTTAAGGCTATGGTTGAGATAGAGACTAGTCTAAAGATTAAATGTCTGAGATCAGATAGATGTGGTGAATTCACTTCTGGTGAGTTTAATTCTTTTTGTGAAGTGCATGGAATAAAGAGACAATTATCTGCCCCGTGGACCCCTTAGCAAAATGGAGTTGTGGAAAGGAAGAACAAGACAGTTCAAGATGCTACTAGAACTATGATGTTGGAAGGAAATGTTTCTCATATCTACTGGAAAGAAGTTGTGAGTACTGTTGTTTACATCCTCAACAGGGTACAAGTCAAAGGTGATACTAGTAAGACCCCTTTTGAGCTATGGATTGGCCATAAGCCTATTGTTAAATATTTCAAAATCTTTGGGAGTACATGTTATATCAGAAGAGATGAAGACTTAGGAAAGTTTGATGCTAGAAGTGATGAAGGAATATTTTTGGGTTACTCTACTAAAATCAAGGCCTATTGGTGCTACAATAAGAGATTGAAGAAAATGGTTGAAAGTGCAAATGTCAAGGTTGATGAAGACATAGCTAAACTATCTAGAACCTATGGATATGATTTTGATGATCAAAATGATAGTACAAACAAAGGAAAGCAAGTTCAGACTTCAAATCAAGTTCAAATCATTTTGGTGAATCAAGAAGATAGAGAGCGAGGAAGGAGAAAATAGTGAAAGTGCAGAAGAGAGATCAGAAGAGCTTGAAATTCAAGAACATCCTAAGACTCTGAGGTATGTAAGCTTAAATCATTTAGAAGATTAGATTATTGGTGATAAAAACAAAGGTTACAGACTAGGAGAAAGATTGTAGAAGAATATTGTTTGATTTCAAAGACTGAGCCTACTAATGTGAATGAAGCATGTAAAGATGAACATTGGGTTGAAGCAATGAAAGAAGAGCTACAACAAATTGAGAAGAATGATACATGGATTCTTGTTCCTAGACCTAAGGATAAAAATTTCATTGGAACTAAATGGGTCTTTAGAAACAAATTGAATGAGCAAGGTGAAGTAGTTAGAAACAAAGCAAGATTGGTGTGTAAGGGATATTCACAAATGGAAGGAATTGATTTTGAAGAGACCTTGCTCCTGTTGCTAGAATTGAAGTTGTGAGATTGTTTCTTGCTTATGTTGCTTACAAAAACTACAAGGATTATCAGATGGATGTCAAGTCAGCATTTCTAAATGGCGAGATGGAAGAAGACGTGTATGTTGAGCAATCGGATGGATTTCAGTTGAGTGATCAGGAAGATATGGTTTTTTGGTTGAAGAAAGCATTGTATGGACTTAAGTAAGCCCTGGGAGCATGGTATACCAGATTGGATAAGTATTTGCTAAAACTTGGATTTAACAAAGGTACTGCTGATAGTAATTTGTATTTCAAAATGATGATAAATATTTGATTGTGGAAGTTTTTGTTGATGATATCATTTTTGGAGGAGATGATAGTTTGTGCATGAAGTTTGCTAATGAGATGCTGAGTGAGTTTGAGATGTCAATGATTGGAGAGATGAAATTATTTTTTGGATTGCAAATTACTTAGTTAGACAAAGGGATCTTTATATCTTAGTCCAAGTATGTGAAAGAATTGTTGAAAAAAATTGGTATGGAAGATTCAAAGCCAGTTGGTACACCCATGGTCACTAGATGTAAGTTGACAATAGATGATGATTCTCTGAAGGAAAATCAAACTAGATATAGATCAATGATTGGTGGATTGTTGTATTTAACTCAAACTAGGCCTGATATCATGAATGTTGTATGTATTGTTGCAAGATTTCAAGCTAATCTTAAAGAATCTCATGTCACTACTGTGAAGAGAATTTTTAGATACTTGAAGGGAACAATTGATTTTGGCCTATGGTATCCTAAAGATGATGATCTTACTTTGAGTGCCTTTACTGATGTTGATTGGGCTGGTGATGTGAATGACAAAAAAATTACTAGTGGTGGTGCATTTTTCTTGGGAAAGAAGTTGATCTCATGGTTAAGTAAAAAGAAAAATGTCATTTCTTTATCTACTGTAGAGGCCGAATACATTGTTGTTGCTAACAATTGTACTCAAGTATTGTGGATGAAGCAGATGTTGAAGGATATCAGAGTTGTGTATGATGAGCCTATAGCTATATTATGTGATAATTCAAGTGCTATTAACATTTCTAAGAATCCCATGTTGCATTCAAAGACCAAGTACGTATCTATCAAGTTTCACTTCTTGAGAGAGAAGGTGAGTGAAAAGGAAATCAGACTGGAGTATGTGCCTACTAAGGAGCAGATTGCAGATATCTTTACAAAGTCATTGCATAAGGATACTTTTGAATATCTCAGAGGGAATTTAGGGGTGATTACCCCTCCTAATCAGAACTAAGATGCATTGCATTGCATCAGTATATGATTTTCATAGTCATATCTTGATCCGGATTAATGTTGTGGTGGCTGCTACTCAAGGGGAGTAGTCAGATGATTTAGATGTTTAGATATGTGGTTCAGAGCTTAGATATTTTTATCATTAATGTCAAAGGGGGGGAAGAGAAATGTAAAAAAAAAATTGGGGAAAAGAACCTTGTGAGGAGAAAAGTTGTGTGGAAGAGTTGAGGAGAAAAAAGTCAAAACCTAAGGGGGAGTAAGTTCTAGAGATAGTTGTGTTGATGGTTCTTTTCACATCATGTGTTTCCATTAATTCCAAAAGGGGAGATTGTTGGATGTTTTGGTTGTGTTACTAATATGTGGTTGTCATTGATGTCAACACTATTAGCATTAATGCATTAGAATCTGTATATGTCGAGGATATTGAGAAAATTGTAACGAAATGAGTTGCAAGTTGTCAGTGGTGAAGTGAAGTTTAGTCTGTCGATGAGTTTAATACGTTGATGATCAGACGTTGTGGACTAAAGGGTTTCTTTTCGAGTATATCTAGTTTATCCACATTGAGTTTCAAAGATCCGCGTGAAGATTTGATTGAGTTATGAAGATTTGTATTCTTACAGTCATTTAGTTACTTCAGTTTGTGTTCCTAAATGAAGATGATGTAATTTCAGTTAGTTCAGTTGTTGTGGATGCTTCTTTGGTGATTTATGATGTTTTTGGATGTTTCTAGATAGTGCTCTATTTGTGTTTCTCGCCTGCATTGATCATTGCACTCGTGATCCGATATTTTCTCTTGCGTGTTCATGTTTTTCACATTCTTGGCTGACAAGGTGTTTGTAGCATGTTGTGGATCTTCGAGGAATAATTTTTGAAGGTGGATCATGTTGAAATATGTTATTTTGGATCTTTACTAAGTTTTGGTTGACCTTGGTTGATTCACATTAATAATTGTTATTGTTTTGGGTCGATAGTTTGTTATCATTTTATTATTTTCATTAAATCCGACATGTAGCAGTTTAATTTCTTGTTGTAAATATATATAAGTGACTATTTATTTCATTTAAAGTATGTCAAATGTGTGTGTGTGTGCGTGAATAATGTTCTAAATCATTTGAGTACAGAGCAGAGTGTGAAGAAGAATGAAGAAGAGTGAAGAAGAGTGAAGAAAAGTGAAGTATTCATGTGCTCAACCGGAACTATGATCAGGCATTAGCAAATGCTATTTTATTAGTTCAAATTTGTGCGGATGTAATCCAAATATTTTTGTAAGATAGTGTGTCTTCCTTTGGGCAATAAGCCTTGTTGTAATTGAGTAGTGAACTCTAGGTAGTACACCTGAATGCATGTGCATTCCCCACTCATATTTCTTTATACTTTTAACAGGGTATAATCTTGTGGACTGACCTCCACCATGGTTTTTCCCCTAACAGGGTTTCCATGTAAAAAATCTTAGTGTTATGTGTGTTTCTGATGTGTTAATGATTTATGCTTTCATGGTTAATAATCATATTTGAGAATAAGCTTGATAAAGTTAATAATTTTCAAATTTATGGGACAACTAATTCACCCCCCCTCTCAGTTGTTTGCCCTTGTGTTGCCAACATTGATTTTCAATAAACCCTCATGTTTCAAGCATGAAATAAGCCTAAAGCAAGGGTTTTGGGGTTTGATGCAACAATGAGTGTTTCTTTGTCCAAAATTTTTTGTTTCAGTCCATTTGAGACCTGTTGAGAGTGATGGAACTGAGTTTGGGACTTTTGATGAATAATTTCACCAAGTTGCTTTGTTAAAGTGGCCTAATTTGGCCTTGGGGTAGTGTAGCAACAATGTTTTGGAGGTGATGATCCAAAGTGACCTTATGTGCTTTTGAAATATGTTTACAAAGAAGATAATGGGTGTCTGAAAAGGTAAATATTTTGTGGGTTTGAGGTTTATTTGGGAAGATAGGTTCAAATTTCACCATTTGCAAGGCTACAAGGAAAATATGGAAGAATAGAGAAACAAGGGTGAGTCAAGGTTTTAAGGACTATAAAATTGTTTGAATCACTTTGAATTGTGATTGTTGGAAGGTTTTCCTCCCTACTCTACATCAAAAGATGACCTCTTTCTTTCTTCCATGGTCTTCCAAAAGTCTTGTATGTCGATGTGGCCTAACTTAGAGTCTAAGATTTCTAGAAGTGTACTTTCAACTACTGAAAGAAAATTGTAACCCTAATACTTTTATTTCATGTTTGTAGATAATTTCACTATGACCTTTTGATTTACAGTGTAATCTTCACTTTGAAAATAATGGTTTGACTCTTCACTTGCTAAATGCATTTGTTTGAAATTTCTAAGATCTTTAAAGAAATGTTATTTTTGCATCATGCACATACTTTGTTTATTCTCCTACATTTTGCATATAATTTTGTTAGTACACTAACAACCATACCATCTACAAAAATCTATTTAGTAGAAGCTCAAAATCCAATTCCAATGCTCCCAATTTAGAGGCTTCTCATCATATTTGCTTGGAAGTTTTTGAGATCATTTCAACAAATTAATTTGGTTCCTATTCTACAATCATTACATTCCATGAGATGACATCCCTTTGAGTCATTCTATTGAACAGCTCATATGCTTTGTGTATGTTTCCACGTTCTCATCCAAGTCTACCAAGGAAATTGCAATGACAACATTCCTATGTTCATTCTCTACCCATTCCAATTTGATAGACGTTCATGCACAGCTTCAAAGTTTACATTTGACCATATCCAACAATCTTGGTATACCATGTGATCATTGTATTTAAAGAGCCCATACGCCTTGCTACACTTTCCACATTTTATTACAATATTTTATCAAACAATTTATAAGCCATGGAAAATATCATGTATTTTCATACATTTTAACTACTTCTATGCCTTTGATGAATGTCCATTTTCTATTATAAATCCCCATATTGGCACATGCCATAAGGGTAATGGCATGTCAAAAATCAAATAGAATAAAACCTACAGGACTGCTGCGTTGTTTCCCCAAGCAATAGGGGAATACAGAAAACAAATGCAGAAAAGACTTGGAGACACAAAAACTAGGCATGCAAATTTTCTTCTTGTATTAACCAAAAAAAATAACAATTAAAAAATGCTTTCAAACTTGAAACTACAATCTACTGATTACAAACTAAACTTGCAGCAATCTAGAGCTGCACCCACAAACTCAAAAAACTGTCAGGAGCTTCTCATAGCTCTCTTTCCTTCTATTTGATTGGAGCTATCTGCTGCTCTTGGCAAACACTAAGTGATCAGGAACTTTCAGCTGCTCACTGTAAACACTCTGCAAAATTTTCTCAAAAAATTCTCTATTGCTACTGCAACTTCTCTTTTTGCAACTTACTTGTTGCTCACTTCTTGCTGATGCAAAAAAAACTTCATTCATTCCTCCTACCACATTAAATTTTGGAGTTATCAAGAGCAGAATAGGGATGGAGATCCCAAAAAGCAAATTGTCATTGGAAAGGCTCCTGATAGGTAGGTGAGCTGGGGGTTGACGTAAAGAGGCTCAACAATAAATATTTCCAACACTCCCCCTTTGACTAAGTCATCAAACAACATCATTCTTCATTCAAATCAACAACACCTAAATTTCTTCTTAGGCGTTCAAAATAATTTTTGCTCAATGGTTTGGTGAAAATGTATGCAAGCTGCTACTCATACCTACAAAATTTCATCTTGATTTTACCCTTTTCAACCAATTCTCTTATGAAGTGATACCTGATTTCAATGTGCTTTCTTCTTCCATGAAACACTAGATTTTTCATCAAAGATATTGATGAAACATTGTCATAAAATATTGTAGTTCCATCCTCTTATTCTTCTCTCAAATTTTCCAAGATTCTTCTCAAAAAAATAGCTTGACATGTTGCATTTGCTACTATATACTCTACCTCAATTTTAGATAGGGAAACTATGGGTTGCTTCTTGAAATCCCATGAGATAGCTTCCAAACCCAAATGAAACACATAGCCCAATGTGCTCTTCCTATCATCCAAACTTCTTGCCCAGTCACTATCCATGTATCCAACCAACTCAAATCATTTGTTGCACCATACAAAATACCATATCCTTTGGAACCATTCACATTCCTCAGGATTCTTTTACCCATTTTTCAATGTGACTCTTTTGGAGTCTCCATAAATTTGGAAATCAGACTTACATTGTGCATTATATCAGGCCTAGTTGTTGTTAAATACATCAAGCTTCCAACCAAACTCTTATACATGGTAAGATTCACATTGTTGTTGCAATCTTCCTTGCTCAATTTCAGACCTATGGTTATTGGTGTGGGGGCAGGCTTGCTATCTTGCATCCTAAACCTTTTCAAAATCTCTACTGCATACTTTTCTTGAGAGATAAAAATACATTCATGCATTTTTTTTACTTTTGTTCCTAGAAAATACCTCAAGAGACCTAAGTCTATCATCTCAAACTCTCTTTTCATGGCCTCTTTAAATTCAGCAATGAGAAAATCATCATCCCCAATGAAAACTAAATCATCAACATACAAGACAATTAAAACCTTACCATCAGTTGCCTTGATGTAAAGAGTGGGCTCACCATCCCTTTTGCTAAAGCCATTGCTCAACAAATATGAGTCAATCTTGTTGTACCATGCCCGTGGAGCTTGCTTCATCCCATTAAGAAATTTCTTCAACCTGTATACCTTATTTTCTTGACCCAAAACTTCATAACTAGGTGGATGCTCCACATATACCACTTCTTTCAAAAAACCATTTAAAAAGGTGGACTTCACATCCATTTGAAACACCTTCCACTTGTGTTGGGCTGCAATTACTATGACTGCCTACACGGTTTCTATCCTTGCTACTGGAGCAAATGTCTCATCATAATCTCTCCCAAACTATTGTTTGTATCCCTTGACAGCTAATCTTGCCTTATGCCATTCTATTCTTCCATCGACATCGCTTTTGGTCTTATAGACCCATTTCACCCCAATAACTTTCTTGTTGGGAGGAAAATCAGTTAGCTCCCATGTGCTATTCTTCTTTATTGCATATATTTCTTCATCCATGGCTTCACACCATTTCTTTTCTTTCATAGCATCCTCAAAATAAATTGGATCACTACGAGAAAATAATGCAAAATTCACACTTTCATCAAATTCTTCATCATACCTTTCACTTTGGTAGATCTCCCTTAGACTCTTGGTCTTTCTTAACATTAGGGAGGCGAGAGTGGGGTCTGAACTTTCACTATTGCCACTACTTTGCTAAACAAACCCTATTCAGAGTTTTCGAGAGCTCTCTATGGCCACTTGTCTAGCTGTCTCTGACTTCCTTCCTGACTGTTTACCTATGTCAAGAGCTGTTAGGAGCTATTGGGAGCAGTCCAAAGCTGGTCTGGAGCTATCAGGAGTGATCGTAGGCTCATCTTGTTGCACTTCTTTTTCTTTTTCTTCTTCTTCAATAGCTGTCAGGAGCGGTTCTAAGCTATCAGAAACTATCAATCTGTCCCATGCCTCATCCACTAGGAACACCGCATCTATGCTGGTGATGATTTTATTGGTGACTGGATTATATAGCCTATAGGCTTTAGACTCTTCACTGTATCCCATGAAGATGCACTTCTCACCCTTTTCATCTAAATTTTTCCTCTTCTCTTTTCGCACAAGTGCATATTCCACACAATCGAACACCCTAAAGTGCTCAACCGTCCACCTGCATTTTGACCATGCCTCTTGTGGAATCTTATCAAAAAATGCCTTCGTAGGGCTTCTATTTATCAAATAAACTACTATTTCTATAGCTTCACCCCAAAATTGATTTGGGATTCCCTTGGCTTTGAGCATGCTTCTTGCCATCTCCACAATGGTCTTATTCTTTCTCTCAACCACTCCATTTTGTTGCGGAGTATAACTAGTTGTTAGCTCCTTCTTGATACAATTTAGCTTGCAAAAATTTACAAATTGATTGGAGGAATACTCTCTTCCTCAATCTGACCTTAAGACCTTGATGAAATGTCCACTCTCCTTTTCAGCCTGGGCTTTAAACACTACAAACTTGTCAAAAACTTCAAATTTATGTTGTAAAAAATAAACCCATGTCTTACGGTTGTAATCATCAATGAAGGTCATAAACTATTGGCTCTTACCAATAGAAATTACTTGCATAGGGCCACACAAATTAGTGTGCACCAACTCCAATGGTGCTCTTGCCCTTTAGAATTGTCCGATTGAAAGGGCTACCTATGTTGCTTACCTAAAATGCAGGCTTCAAATCTACCACTAGGCTCTACAATGGTTGGTAAACCTCCAACCATACCCTTCTTTGATAAAATACTCAAACCAGTATAGCCTAAGTTTCCATACCTAAGATTCCAAAGCTTGGAAGGGTCTTGAATGACTACATTGAAGGCTACTTGTTGCTATATTGTTGTACATTTTCTTATAGTTGCGGACTGAGTTGAGAAACACCTTTCCAGCCTCAATGGAAACATCCTATTCTTTGTCATTGACACTGCTGCAACTATTTTCTTGCTTCCATCCTTCTCATAAATGATGCATTCACCCTTCTCCATCAAAAATTTATATCCTTTTTGGATCAGCTATCCAATACTCATCAAGTTGTGCTTTATACTAGGGGAAAAATAAACATCATCAATCTCCTTCTTCTCACCATGCTTGGTTTGAAAAATAACAGACCCCTTTCCCACAACTGGAACTATTTCATTGTTCCCCATTTTTATTTCAGATTTAACATTGTTATCAATGAAAGAAAATAAACTTTCATTACCACTCATGTGGTTGCTACAACCATTGTCTAAAAACCATACCTCATCATTACCTTGCTCAGCAATGTTGCACATGATGAAGGCCT
The DNA here is from genome assembly GCA_007258455.2 of Sequoia sempervirens. NCBI lineage: Eukaryota > Viridiplantae > Streptophyta > Pinopsida > Cupressales > Cupressaceae > Sequoia > Sequoia sempervirens. The sequence goes on along the minus strand of VDFB02353493.1, from coordinate 17,114,891 downwards.
TTTGTTGATTACCTTATCAGCCACATTTGCACTTTGCTTGGGCTGATCACATTATTTTTTCTAGCACTCACTTGCATAATGGCCAAAATTATGGCAATAGTAGCATTCAATATTTCTCTTGTCACCCTTCCGACTCAAGTTGATGTTCTTCTTGGCTTGTCCAGAGCTGAATTGAGAGTTGCTTGCTCCCTCTTGGTTGTGTGCTCATCTTGAGCTATCTTCTCTAGCATTTCCATGTCCAGATCTGCCTCTACCATGTCTGGAGTTGTTTCTACCTCTCCCCCTGCTTCCTTCATTGGCTTGAGCTTTGACAGCTTGCTCATGGGAAGAACTTGCAGACCTATTAAGGCGCTACTCATGGGTTTGCAATGAACCCATCAGCTCATCAATGAACAACGTTGAGAGGTCCTTTTCCTCTTCAATGGAAATCACAACGACATCAAACTTTGTGGATAAACTTCTGAGGATTTTCTCCACAATCCTCTGGTCTTCCATGACTTCTCCATTCACTCTCAACTAGTTTATTAAACCTAGGAGTCTTGTGTGAAAATATGAGATGGACTCACTGTCCTTCATTTGGAGAGTCTCAAACTCTCTTTGAAGCATCTGGAGCTTCACCAATATGACTTTATCATTCCCTTTGTAGCTGGTTTGGAGGATTTTCCAAGCTTCCTTTGCATAGTTAGATGCTGCTATTCTAGAAAAAATGGCCTCTGTCAAGGCTGCTTTAATCAGACTCAATGCTTTTGCATATTTCCTCCTCAACTCCTTCAACTGGGTCTTCTAGTTGTTTGTAAGAATAGCATATGTTGTTGGATTAGTCACATCATTAAACCCATTGATCACAAACTCCCACAAGTCATTTGCAACAATTATGGTCTTCATCTTCTTTGCCCAAACATCATAGTTTTGTCCATTAAAGGATGGTGGTCGCTGCCAACTCTTACTTTCATCTCCAGCCATGTCTCCAACAAGAAAATTTTAAAACACCCAGAAAAAAACAAATGCCCAACTCACTCAAGACTTAGGGCCTTCTGGCTTTGATACCATGTCAGGAATTCAAATAGAATAAAATCTACAAGACTTTTGCCCTGTTTCCCCTAGCAATAGGGGAATATAGAAAACAAATGTGGAAAAGACTTGGAGACACAAAAATTGGGCATGCAAATTTTCTTCTTGTATTACCAGAAAAAATAACAATTACAAAATGCTTTCAGACTTGAAACTACAATCTACTTATTACAAACTAAATTTGCAGCAATCTAGAGTTGCACCCACAAAAAAAACTATTAGGAGCTTCTCAAAGCTCTCTTTCCTTTTATTCAATTGGAGCTATTTGCTGCTCCTAGCAAGCATTGAGCAATCAGGAGCTTTTAGTTGCTCACTGTAAACACTCTACAAAATATTCTAAAAAAATTATTTGTTGTTGCTGCAACTTCTCTTTCTACGACTTACTTGTTGCTCACTTCTTCTTGCTGCTACAAAAAAAACTTCATTCATTCCTTTTGTCTTCATAAATTTCCCTCTCAAAATTTGAATTCACCTACCATAGTTAATTTTAAAAATTCAAATTTTCCTACCACATTAAATTATGGAGTTGTCAGGCGTAGAACAAGGATGGAGATCCCAAAAAGAAAACTGTCGTTGGAAAGGCTCCTGACAGGTAGGTGAGCTGGGGGCTAAAGTAAAGAGGCTCAGCAATAAATATTTCCAACATGGCAATGGTTATATAGCTTTAACTTTACACTTGCAAACAACATTTACTTTGAAAGTTTCTATAACCTTTTCAACAAATCTTCTTTATGTATATCTTGTAATTTTCGTGTTCCATGAGATGACACATCTTTGAGGCTTTTTATTTGAATAGTTAACACACCTTGTCTAGTGTCCACTTTTTTTTATTTCCCCTCGTTCAACATTCAAAGGAAGATTATTAGTTCACATAGAACTTCTAATGAGTTTTCCTTTCCTCTTACTATTGACATTATAAAATGAATTCATATATCACATCGGTATTTCGAATGGAGTTGTTTGACTTGAGTTAAATCACTTTCGACTATTTATTTTTTTTGGCATTTGGAAGTGACTTGCCAATTTTGACTTTCACATTCGGTAGTATGGAGTGGCTATTTAGTTTGATTTCAACAAAATTCATGAAGTTTCCATGTAGAGGGTTGGCTTAATAAGTTCACTTTTTGAACTTGTGTGATATTGCCAAGGCACATTGACAATGGATTAATATGGATTTGATGTATCATTGTTTGATGCCTAGAGTCACACGATAACACCATAAAATCCTCATTATTAATGCTTTTTAAAATCATCCAAATCAATTTCTTGAAGTATAAGAAAATAAACACCATCTTTTTATATCCCTCGCATTATGTAGTCACAATGACTACGTTTATGAACACCACTTTGGACACCTTTCTATTATTAGTTGTGATCATCCTATCAATTCTTTACGTTAATTATGGTCACTATTATAACTAGCTTATCTATCTTATTAAATAATTTATATAAATAAAATCAAGATACATCATTCTCGAATCATTTATTACAGTATTTAACATAAATTAAATATAAATGAGTTTATTAAAAAATATATCTTTGTTCAAACATTAATTTATATTAATCATAAATTTATTTATGTTAACATAGTAGTGAATTTTAAAGTGAGCCACCACTGCATATATTTAACATTTAACTTAGTTTGAAAGTAAAATAATAATTAAAAAGAATAATAATCTAAATTTATTTCTCAATGGTAGTTAACTAACAAATATGTCCTCCATTATCATTGTTGTCATTTATGTTATTATTGCTTTGATGTACAAGATGGTAAGTGTTGACGTGGTTTTTGTGACCGCACCAAACAGCAGAACAAAATAGTCTGAAGGATACTCCATTCTCTCTTGATCAAAGTATTCCGTGCGCTAAGATTGCGAGAAAGTTCGCACGTTCAACTCCAAGGTTCCGAATACTTAGAATACCCTCAGTTGGTTGATGTGTATTGTTGTGTTCTTACGAGGGGACTTACACAATTGTTCAGACTTCTTGCAGTTAGCAGTTGGTATGTGATTTGAAGGGGATTCTTGCGTGTATGATTTGGCAATGTAGTACGTCTTCCTAAAGCTAATCGGAAATATGCAGAAAGTAAAAAGAGTGTAAGGCCTAAGAAATTTGTATTCTATTCTAAATGCAAGATATGTGGGATTCAGTTTTGGCAGACTTCAACCAAATTTCACCTAGCCTCACGTCAGACAGCTTCAGCGAAATCAGTGCAATCTTCAAAGGGATAGCAAGGGATGTTCAAATTATGATTTAGCATACATACACCATCACAATGACACATATAAGCATACAAACCACAACCGAAGTTAAACTCAAGATAATGTCCAGTTGACCACGCAAGGCGAACTTATCATCAACAAGCCGCTAGTGGTATGGAATGAAAGAAGCTACCTCAACAAAATACCACACATCAAAGTAACTACTTGCATGAAAATTACGCTACTTGGATACGAAAGGAAGAAGAGACCTTGCTAGCTATTCGTGACAAGATGAATTCCACCATCAATGAAAAGATCTATTATCATGAAAAGTGTTACACAACAATCTCCACAAAATTTTTCAAAGGGAAAACTTTCTTTCTTCTCCAATATGCAAAATGTCTACAATACTCTACTCTCTAGCTCTAGCTCTAATGCTAATGTCCAATCTCACACAATGTCTACTGTCCAATGATCTAATGATATTACAAATGAGGGGGACTCCCCCTTTATATAGCTAGCCAAGTCCCAAAAGATGGCTAGGGTTACAATTAATAGAGTGGCCAGAATCGTGCCACCTCAGCCCTAACCCTAAAAACTGCCAGAATAGGGAGTGGTACATTAAATGAATCAAAGATTCCCACTCACTCCCAAAAATAGTAAAGGTAATAAATGTCCACATTCAGTCTTCTAGAAGATCCTCGTCCAGTAGTGCATTCCCATTTGCCTTCTCTCTGACTGCCAACTCCACGAATTTGCGAAGCACGGCCTCAACCTCCTGAACTGAAATAGGCGGAATGCAATCTAGCTGAAACTCTAACACTGTGACTGAATGTTCATGCCTTGTACAAGATTTTCTCCAAGCAATCAAGGAGTCCTGCGTGTTCTGGATCAAAGTGGAGAAAGTAGAAGTATTCTCGAAATCATCCTGTACGAAGGTCTTAACATCTGAAAAGAAAGGCACTAGCCTACCCCTCAAATTATCAACATTCACCTCCTCTGGATTCAACCGACTAGCAAATATGGCCTCGAAAGTATTCTAAACTCCATCAATGATATTGGCCATGGCCTTATGTATCCTAGCTGAATCCACCTGTGCCGCGTCGAAGAAACCACGCCCCGTGATCGCTGAAGAATACCATCTAGAAAAATCATACCTGTCATTCTCCTGAATGACACTTCCATCAATCAGCAACCGCAACGGAACATGCCTCAATACCTCAAGACGCTGAATAACCTTGCTCTGGTAGACAGAAGCCTACTAAAAAGCAAAAGCAAGGTCTTCCATAAACTTTTTAGTTTTGGCACGAACTCCTGTGACCCACTTGTCCGCTTCCTGCGCCATCTTCCCCAACTCTACCAAGCCACTGACTGACTCTCTAGGTATCTCTGCTGGAGGCTCAATCACCGGAATATCCTGCCCTCGAGAACGAGACAACTGTTGTACATATCCAATTAAGGCCTTGTGTTCTCTTTTCAACTTCTTATACTTCCCTTCTTTCTTGAATAACCTATCTTTGAGGGCAAGGTAGGAGTTATCACACTCCTCTACAATTTGCGCACTAGTGGGGCATCCCAAATCCAGAGTCGTGACCACATAATTCTCAGGTATTGCTTCATTTTGGTCACACTCAACTCGTGGCACGGCCACATGAAGGGTGCGAGAGCCATCCTCTTTAGTAGATATCTTCAAAAAAATTCTTGCTTTCTTCTTCTGTAGAGGTGCACTGATCCTGTTCAAGAACTCTTCCATCTCAACTGCTGGATCAAGCTCCTCGCTGGGGCTTCTTCTCATTCTATCCTTAAGCCAATCGGGCACATCATACTGTATATCAAAGGGCTGCTACTCCTATGCCTCGACTTCTCTAACCTGCTCAACCTCTACATCATTCTGGCAAGGCTCATCGTCCTCAAGTGGCTGAGTGTCACCTGACACTATATCATCATCATCGTTCATGGCCGCCTCTAATTCCTGCTGAAATTGAGGGTCAGTAATAGTCCCCTCATCATCCTGTTGATCAACCCTAACAGGTGCGTTGACGCTCTGGCCAACCGACTCCCTCCATGGAGGCTGAATATTATCCTGTACTACTTGCGCCTGATTCAGTGCATTCCTCTAATTAGCAAATAAAGAGACCTCCCGTACACTTGGAGAACGTGTCTCCAATGGTGATGCAACTGTAACTTGTGGAGGCTCTGGCTAAGTAGGCTCCTGTCGAACTAGCTCTTTCTTCTGGGCTCTGAACCTCGTGTAATCTGCTTCTTTCTGCCTGTGGTGGGTGTCCTGTGATCTCCCATCATATTGTAAGTCAAAGCAATTGACCTACTTTTCAATCTGCTTACACGCCTATCAACCCAAGCTCTAGTGAATGTCAGGACAGGAATAGAAAGTGTGTCCAAATCAGCAATCTCAGGCTCTGACCAATCTGGAGGTGGAAGTGGAGTATCTCTAACTGCTGCATAATCCAGATGAACAACATCCATATCCTCATTTACCTGGTCTGGAACCGGCACAACTTCACACTCCCTGATCAGAGTAATCGGCAACTGAGAGAACATCCTTTTCCTTACTTCAATCTCATCAGCCGCATCAGCCCAATAATCCTCAATGGTGGCCTTATGTTTAAAATCCTCTGACAGTACCCATTTGATGTTATGATGTGGGTCGTAGTGCTGTCGGCTGGTGTGGTATGAGAAATGATAAAATTGAAGTTCACTTTCAGCCTCTCTAGCTGCCTGTATTGAAGGACACACCTTGAGTTGCCCATGACAACTGGAAATTCTACCCCTCCCTTCTTCTTTTTCTTTTGAATCTTATCAAAGGCAAGCAATTGCCTAGATATTTCTAGCATTAAAACTCTATCTGTTGGGTACTTAGGCAGCCAATATGGGTATGATGAGAAACCTTGCAGCCTAATATAAGAAAATTTCAGAAACTGTATGAACCAGCACCCATACCTTTCAATCAACTCCTGAGCCTCCCTTGAGATTCTATGTTGTAATCGCTCCTAAAGCAATCTCGTGATATACATGGTGAAGGAATCATTGACACGCTTGTAGTGAGTTGTGCTCGCCAAATGAAACTGCAGACAAGCATCATATATTTTGAACTGGTGGGAGCCACAACCGACAGGTTCCTTGTAAGAGATCCCCTTGTACTTCGTCATCCGTGCCAACATATAGATGATGTAGGAGCTCATGTAAAACGTCTTCGTTCTCCTCAATCTCAGGAGCTACTCATGTAAATTATCACTTATCATCTCGGCCCAATTGACATAATCTTTTCCTTTCAGCACGAGGTTGATGTAGTAAAACATCCAAGGCTCAAAAATGAAGGACTGTGGGCAACCTCCAACCCTGCTCAGCATCATGATGAGATCACAATATTCTTGCTTCAAATCCTCCGCTATGATCTGCTTTGGAAACTTCGCACGAGAAGGCTTGGGAGTGCTCATCCAATGAGTGTTAATTATTTCCGTGCATCTCTCGAAAGCAGAAGCATACATCTGCTCAGCTCGTTCTCTGGATTTGTAAATCATGCTCCTGTGCACTGGGATCCCGAAAGCTTCACCAATGGCTGCTGGAGTAAGATTAGCTAGCACTTGTCCATCTGGTGACATGATCGACCTGTGATCCTTGTCGTAACAATTGGCGCACTCCATCATCAGCTCCGAGCACTGAATGGCTAGTGGAAAACCAGCAGCTGCATATAGCCCACTTTGAACAATATTGTGTGAAGTGGTCGAAGGACGATGACTTCCAATTCCTAGCATTTTGCTTTTGAAGGCCTCCAGGTTGACTGAGCCCAAATTGGTATCTGTCAACTTGCCCAACTTCGAAATGAACTTTGATTCCGGCATGAACGTCTTGCTCAACTTTTTGATCATAGCTTGCCTAGATGCACCATTGTCCTTTCCAGTCGTCCTTGCCTCAGCCATCTGCAAACAGTAAACATTCATCAGCAATTTAATTTATAAAATAAGATAAGATATTGTGTAGGGGCTGCAGTCGACTTCAAGAAGCTGCAATAATTTTCTTGTTTGCAAACCTCAGCTTCTTCTCTTGAACTTCAACACTTAGAAAAGTTTCTAAGTAAACTTTAGTGACTTCAATCTGCAACAATTCCAATCAGCAATTTTGATAAATTTGTATTTTGCACCAGCAAGTGCGCACTTCACAACTTAGCACTTCTTTGCTTCAAGGCGTCCTCCCTAGCACTGGCAGTAACAAACTAAGCTTAAGCAACCAGCAAGTGCGCCTCTCTTGACTTTAGCAATGGCGCTTCTCAGCAACTCAAGGCATCCCCTTTAGCAGTCTCAGCAACTTTAGCAAGCTCCAGACTTAGCCAAAACTCCAAACTCTTCAAGCAATTCACTGCAATGCTTCACTTAGAGCAGATTCGACTTCTCCATCTGTGAAAACAAGTGAGAAACTTCTTCATTTTATAGCTCAAAATCGAATTCTAGAAGGAGCCAATTTTAGCCAGTGCATTAAACTTCCACTACTCCACTTCAAGAATTTGAATTTCCCTCCCTGGTATTTCTGACACTTGTCACCTGACGTCAGGAATCTTATTCTTCTAGAAACTTGACTTTGATTGGCATCTTTGAATTTATTTTTTTTTAAATTAATTTAAATTCATTTTTTAAATTCACCAGACGGAGCTCTGTCACTTGAATTCGAATTTAACTTCATCATCATCTCCGGAAAATTCATCACTGAAGGATTCAATCAAAATTACCTAGGCAACTCATCTCAAATTCATCATTCGAAGAAATTCATTTTGAAAACACATTTTATTCATCTTGCCTTAGAGAAATTTTAAAATTTTCCTTAGGAAAATTCACTATTTGAGCACTGATTAAATTCTTCACTGAAAATTTTTTGGCAAAGTGCGGAAGACTTGGAAATCCATCTATCATCGCGAATGTTCAGTACCCAGAAGAAAATTTTCTTCAGAATGCTTCGAATCCATGGGTACCCAACGAACGGGTTCATTTAATTTTTGAATTTTGAACCTTAGAAAATATTATTCTGTCAAATAAAATCCACTCTTCGCCTGTGATCATCCTGTGTTGTTCCAACTTGAGAAGTTTGAATTCATCTCGCATTATCATCCATTTCTGACTTCATCACTGAAAAGTTCGCCGGTGTTCTGAGAAATTTTACCACCTTGAGCCTCTAGGCGTATTTTCTAAGGGAGAAAATATTTGCCTTAGAAAATATTTTAAATCATCTTGCATCTTGAGAATTTGCCTTAGAAAATTTTTTCTATTCATTTGCCAGCGGTGGAAATCCTTTCAACTTCACTTAGAAAAATTTTATTCATGGAGGGCGTCTAGCCTACTTCATTTTTCGCTCGCCATTTTGCATTTAACTCCACACTTGCAAGGCAATTTTATTTAAAATTCTAACGCCTTAGAAATATTTCATTTTTCTATTTTTCATCACTCAACATCTTAGGCGCATATGGAAATATTCATCCTTTCCTTTGAAAATTTTTTATCACTTAGCAAGTTACTTCACTTCATATTTCACCTCAGACTCTAGGCGCACAACACTTGACATTTTATTTCCACCACCTTGGAATATCACTTCATCACGCCTTAGGAAATTCTCCAACATTTTATAACTTTCATCACCCTTGGCGCCTAGCACACTTGAGGAGGAAACTTAAAAATAACGCCCAATATTCATCACCTTTCACCACGCCTTAGGATTATCTTTCACCTTATTTACCATCTCCATTGACTATTTACACCTCAATGTGGGCGCATTTAGACATGCAAGAGGGATGATCTTTCAACTTCACCTTTTTTTGTCTTCACTTGAGCTTGTTTGGGCGCATTTAGGAGGGTGAGGAGGACGAGTTTCCTTGACTTGTTGACTCTCTTCTACCTTGAGTGCATTTTTATGTGGGAGAAGCATGAACTAGTTGACTTGTTGACCTACTTCTCCCTTGGGCGCATTTTTCCCCTGCTGGTGGATAAAAAGCATTGACCACTTTGACTTCTTGGTCTTTTGGGCGCATTTCACCCCTACTACAGGATGGGCGCATTTGGAGGGGGGTGGTGGATATCCAGACTTAGAAAAAATTTCAACCTTCCTGATCTTTCCTTGGGCGCATTTTGACATGCCTTCAGGATAGAAATTGTTGATTTTCTTTGACCACTTGTGCCTTGGGCGCATTTTTCCATGCCTACTGGATGAAGTTCCAGACTTAGAACTTTTTCATTGTTTTTCGCCAGTATTTCATGCCCTGCTATTTTTAGTAAGTCCTCTCAATTTTGCACCTCTAAAGCTCAGAACGGCTTGAAATTTTGCACACTGCATCCTTATCATCTTGTTGGTCTGTCAACACTGCCATTTTTAGTCACCTTGCTATTTTTAGCCTATTTCTGAAGGTGGTTTACTATAAATAGTAACCTCTTGTTTCTAATAGCTCCATTGCTCCGATTAACTTGAAATTTGAATGAGGCACTCCTCACCACGTGACCTGTCTGTCGACACCAACGCATGCAACTGATTTACTATTTTTAGCCTGTTTCCAATTTGACTTACTATAAATAGTAAGTGCTCCGTTTGACTTGAAATTTTACCAGCAGATAGCCTGAAGGACGCTAATCGCGGTGGTTTACACCAGTTTTCAAAAATTCTAACTTTTTATGCCTCTTTTTGGGTCCCAAAACTGGAAACCCTAATTCGCTTTGCATGCATATCAAAATATCTTTGTTTCTCTTCGTTTTTGTGGCACTGCGATCAGGTCGTGATTCTAATCTGCTGGGAAGCGGCTGCCGGGACACACCTGCTAAAAATAGCAAGTTCCTTACTGAGCGAGCATCTTCATTTGCATGTCCCACCATCGTGAAGCTCTCGAAAAACCCATCAGGAATCATCCGACATGCAAAAGAAACCCTGACATGCAAACCCTAAAAATGGCCTCGAAAGGCTAAATTCTGAAAGTTGTTGTCTCGTTTTGCATGTTATATCATCGCGAAGGTCTTGAAAAACCCAGAAGGAATATGCCAACATGCAAAGACAAACTCTGCATCTGAACCCTGAAATTTGTCCCGGAAGCTGAACTGCTAAAAATAGTAAGTTGTCTGTTTTCGCTCAAATTTAGCACGCGAGTAGCCTGATGCGCTCTGAATGTCGTGCGACTATCGAAATCTCAAAAATGCTGACAAACTGCCTATAATTTCACACTTACTAAAAATAGTAAGTACCCAGAATCTGATGGAATTCTGCTAAGAGCCTGCTGGAAGCACACTGACAACAATGTTAAGCTCAATTTTCAATTTATTGACTTCATTCGACCTTGGAATGACCAGGAAAGGTGAAACCCTAATTTTCAGACTTGGTCAGTTTCACGTTTAAACTCACTAACGGGGGCAACCCCTTGAAAGGCGGACACCAGAAAAGAGACAGAGCGAGAGAGAGAGAGAGAAAAAACCCAAGCCAAAAGACCAGAATGGAGCAAAAATTAGGGGTCCCCATCTTGAATGGGGCGATGTGTGAAAAGGTCACAACAGTAAGGAATCCTCAATCATTGCTAAACCTTGTTATAATACATAAATCCAAAGTATATCTATTGGATTGTTATTATTAACTGTAAATAGTGAAAAAATTGGGTTTGCTAGATTTGGGTTGAACAAATTAGGATTTGTTATTTTAAGATAAAATAATGAAGTCTAAAGTATAAAATGAAAATCATTAATGTAGCTATTAATAGCATTTTGTTTCCACAATCCATAATAGTTAGCTTCAAGATTTCTAGATATCAACGTTTCAGATCATACTCCATGATCTATCATCAGGATGAAAAGCAGAAAGAGAGAGAAATGAAAGATGAGATAGCAGACTTGGATAGAAATAGGAGAGAGGTGATAGGGTTGGGAAGCACATAACCCAAAAAAAAATTCTAATATGTAGCTAGTAAATAGTGATGTAATTCAAGGTTTATAAGGTTTTGAGAAAGTATATTTAAATCTGTTAAAAGCATTTGCTTAAATATTAATAGGGACATTACAAAGATGCAATAAGAAGAAATATAGATTAAATACTCTTTCAAGAGAAACTCTTGGATACTCCACATATTAAATAATAAATTGATTGCCAACCTCACACGGGATAAATCTAAGATTTATCTTCCCATGAAAAAACTGAAGAGAAAAACGACCCTGATCATATTTGAGAAAACCAACTAGACAAGGTCATAAACAAAGGATTCGCAGAAGCATATAATGCAAAAGGGATGTATTTCCTTGAAAGATTTAACCAGTGTTTAAATAATGGCCATGGACACTAACATACAGAAACCTGATATTAAATTTACAAAAGGCTTATTTCAATTAATAAATTTAATCATTTGTTGATGCGGGGGCAAACTGCAGAAACAATTGATGTAATTTAAAGATTGCTTTGTAAATCATTAATACATTGAACTTTTCAAAAACTAAACCTCAATGCAATAAAAATTCAGAAGAAAAAAAATGTGTTGGCCTATAATAGATTAGCTTGCCTGAAAGAAGGAACGGACTTCCTAAAATTCAGCTAGAGTAGGCTCGTGAGAAGAATCCGAAGCAAATCTGTAAGGAATGGTACATGGCCTGTATGTTGTTTCAATGGAGGTTGTGAGAAGAGGAAAAGGCACCAGTGCAGATGATCTCTTCATTGAAAGAAGAGGTCTGTCCGAGAAAATGCTCAAAAATGTTGCTCTCTTCTGATAAAAAAATTTACCTAGGGCTCCTTTATGAAAAAATTAGGTTGTTGTCGCTGCTTTGAGTGTGCAGAAGGAAGCGGTTATTAAATTTCGTGATTTTTGAAACTGCCTTCCATTACCTACACCCTTGGAGAAACATTAATATGTATTCACTTTATCCGCCATTCGTTGTATTCCGCTTATTCACCTTTAATAGTGTAGTTTATTCACCTAAATATGAGATGGCTTTTCAAAATTTCTGCGGATCAGTATTGATGGTGACAATTTCTTATTAATCCTAGATTTAATGTATGGTTTTTGTGTTCATGGAATCTTTCACCTAATGTTGTGTTGTGATGTAGGAAACGCCTCTCAATGTAATTATGATCAACAAGAATTTTATTGTCATCTTCATAGAGCACGCATAGAATATTAATAAAACTTGTCTATCAATCTTAGAAACATGGTGAAAGAGAGAAAGTGGTATAACTTTTGATTGGGTTAGTCTTTCTTCATGAAAATTGGTCATATTGTTAAAATAACGATGCCACCAACCTCTTGGACAAACCACTTTGCCTCAACCTTTGCAAAATTTCCTATTTAATTATTTTCATGAATAGTCTGGAGAAAAATGAAGCTTTAATATCTTGCAATCCAACTGGTTTTTGAACCTAAAATCTGGCCACATTGTTCCAAATAGTTCCAAGAACATCCCTATAAATTGTTTTTACACCATTTTACATAGATTTCAAAAATTAATTGTTTTGTGAATCTTGACAATTGGCAGGGCTGCTCCTAGTTTGAACTGGAATGAAGAAGGACAACTTTCAATTTGAGTTTAGATACTTCAATTTAACACATCATCCTACATGAATCATTCTTTATATATTACTGTTAAGCATGATATGTTAGCTGATTTTTGGCATCATAAAGAAGATGAATCATGGTAGTTTCATATTATGCTATAAGTATAGCAGTTTAAGTGCAACGACATAGTCATAAATGTGAACCAAACGTACCATTAATACCAAATGTTGTGAGATTCTATTTTTAATATCTTGTTTAAGTTATTTTAAATAAAACTAGAAATTAAAAAAAAAAATAACCTCTAATGAATATAAAGAATGAATGAAATTGCATCTCAATTCTTAAAGAAAAATAATTAAACCTATCATTAAAAGATAATTTTAGCAATTCATTTAATTTGAAAAAAATTAACAATATCATTTAATAAGTTATCAACTAAATTAATTGATAATTATTTGCATATAATTTAGTTTCATCCCCATACTATCCTCTAAATATTTTTTGTAACTCTTCCCAAGAGTCAGTGCTTCCATCAAGTAAAATTTTGTATCACTCTCTAGTTATATCATTCAAGGGTTGAACAAAGAGCTCCATTAGCACATTATCTTCTTCAATCTCAAAATCATCTACTAGGTTGTTGAAGGCTCTAAGATGGTCGTTCCCAAAATAATATTTTTCCCCTAGAACTTCATGAGCTTTGACGTAACTTTAGTAGGAATTGGATTGGATACCTAGGTATCCCAACAATATTTGACTACCTTTATAATTCCATGCTTAAGTATGACCTAGCAAGAACCTATATTCTATTTTTTTTCTTCCATGGTTTCCTCCACCACTAGGGTTTTTTACTCTTTTATTTCCTACTCATTCAACTTTCTTAAATTTACAATTATTTACCTCAAATCCTCTACATCCCTTTCATCTTACATATTATCCAACTCAACTCTTAAATTAGTTGCTTCTTCAACAAGATCAACATTTTAATTATTGTGATCTACCTATGCTTCAAGTCATTCCTTGGGTTTCTCTTCCTCACAATCTTCATACTCCATATACCCTTGATTATTTAAATTATTTAGATAACCTCTATACTATAATGGGCACTCCTCCTCTTTAGCAGGTGAAGTAGATTGTTGGGCATACAAGGCATTATTTCTTGTATTCATTCTAGTCATAAGGGCTTCAGTAAAATTAGTTTATGCCCCTCTTCTATTCCTTTCTCATTCAAGCTCATTTACATATTATTGGTATTTATCCTAGCCAAGTCATTCTTCTCTAATCCCTTGATTAACAACTATAGGGGAAGAAATATTATAAGGGTATACAAGAGGTCCATATTATATTCCAAGATTTATTATATTATTTTCAAAATGTATTGTAGTGAATGCAAAGAGACTGCTTGAATTTTTTATTTCTTATGTATGTTATTATTTCTTTTGATATTCACCTCCTAAATTCTTGTCAAAGTTCCTTTGAACAACTATTTTTAAACAAGACAACTGAGAGTGGGGTGTGAATCAGTTGTAGTAATTTTAACCTTTAATACTTTCACCAGAGGTTAGATCAATAAGCATTCACAAATCCTTTACTCTTCTAGTGTTATTAGTGTTATTAATCATTAAGTGCAAAAGCAAAAATTGAAAGAAGTAAAAACTTACACACAATAGCACCAAATTTATGTGGAAAACCCAATGAGGGAAAAACCATAATGAGAATTAGCTCATAATATAAAGAATTCCAAAAAATTGAATACAAAGGCTCACTACCGAAAGGCTCACTACCAAGATAGAACTTACTTTTCCAAAATAGTACTTACTGTCCAATGAGGGCTCACTACATAGAGGGCTCACTACCACAAAATTGCAAAGAATGTAGAAGAGGATTGTCACAAAGACAAGACTATCTCAATGCAACAGATATTTCTACCATAATTCGCTCACACACTTGTAGACATGCTTGAATTATAGAGTACACCTTCAACTCACTGCCTCCAAAAACTCGCCACTTGAATTTCACATCGATCTGCTCAAACTTGCATCACACACTATTTCATGTCTATCTTAAATCAATATTGCATCTATCTTGCATCAATATTGCATCTATCTTATCTTTCATCAACATCTCAACTTGTACTTATACCGTCTTCAACCTTGAAACTCATCCAAGGTTGGCCACACACCATTTGTATTTACAAATTCAAATTAGGTCAGTGCCAAAACATTTTACGGTGGAACTAGAATGAGAGAGACCCAAAAACATACTTAATGAGGACCTAAATAAGTCCCAACACACCTCAACACACTTTCATGAACTTCATAAGTAGTGTTTAACACAAGGTCGGCCAACACCAATACATAAGACAATTAAGCACACACATCCTTAACACAATCCAATCTTTTTGGATAACAAATTTCACTTGAAAACAACCTCATCACTTACTTTCAGAACCGCAAGACATAAAACCAAAATACGGAGAAATCCATAGCAAATACATTTTTCCAGAACCACAACCAGACATACTGAAAAGCACAATTCACAACTGGTGAAGATATCTCACACCGTACAACGATCAAAAATCCAAAATTTTGGATATAGTAACTACCAACAATCATGAACAACACCTCAGATCCTCACTAACATAGCAACATATCCCAGAGAAAATCTGGAGCATACATAGAATACCTGCAAACCTTCTTTATTACAATTTTCTCAATATCCTCGACATATACAACCAATAATCAACTTCCATGACATCAATGACAACACCTTCTTACTTGCGGCAATATCCCTCTTCGTCATTGATGGAAACACGTGATGTGAAAAACCATCAAAGACAACATAGTAGCTCTAAACCGACAATCTCTAGAATGCTTTCTCCCCCTTACTTTTTCACATTATACACTCTCCCCTTTTGACATCAATGGCAAAGGAAAAATATATTTTACATTGTTCTCCCCTTTGTCACCAATAACTTGACCAGTATTGAATACTCTCCCTTAGGAGTATACCCAATCGACTCCATAATGACAACACGTGACACTACCCAATCCCCCTGAGAGGTAGCCAGTACCAAACATAAGTCTAGAAGAAAGATAGATCCATAGATCCACTGGATTGATGCATCTCCATATTCATCTAGTTCAAGAAAGGAGGGGCAATAACCCCTAACTTCTCTCGGAGATACTCAAAAGTAATTTTAGGAAGAGCCTTAGTAAATATGTTAGAAATTTAATCCTTTGTAGGTACAAACTCAAGCTTTACTTCATTCTCCATAACCTTCTCTCTCAAAAAGTGATGCCTTATTGATATATGCTTTGTCCTTGAATGCATCACTGGATTCTTTGAAATGTTAATTGCACTTGTATTATCATAGAAAATAGAGATGGGATCATCATTCATTACTCTGATATCCTTCAATGTTTGTCTCATCCACAAAACTTGTGTATAGAAGGATGTTGCAGCAATATACTTAGCCTCTGCAGTGGATAAGGAAACTGGATCTTTCTTTATACTTAACCATGACACCAATCTACAACTAAGAAAGAATGCACCACCACTTGTACTTTTTGTCATCAACACAACCTACCCAATCTGTATTTCTATAAGCACTTAGTGTAAAATTAGTATCCCTAGGATACTATAAGCCATAATCTAGAGTGCCATTTAAATATCTGAATATCCTCAAGTAACAGTGGCAACATGTGTTTCTTTAGGATCTTCTTGAAATCTAGCCACAAGACAAATTGCATGCATAATATCTGGTCTACTAGCAATTAAATACAGTAGTCCTCCAATCATTGATCTGTATTTTCTTTGATCAGCCTTAGGTGAATCATCATCTTTATTCAATTTGTAGCCAGTCACCATAGGAGTGAATACCAATTTGGAACCATCCATCCCAAACTTCTTCAATATTTCGTTTACATACTTTAACTGTGAAACAAAAATTGCTTTTTCTGTTTGATTAATTTGTAGCCCAAGAGAGAAATTCATCTCACCAAACATAGACATCTCAAACTCTTTTTGTATTTCTTTAGCAAAAATTTTGCACTTAGTTTCATTTCCCCCAAAGATAATATCATCAACATATACAACTACTATCAAGATTTTGTCATTTTCAATTTTGAAATATAAATTGCTATCTATCGTACCTTTACTGAAACCTTGTTGAATCAAGTATCTATCCAACCTTGCATACCAAGCTCTAGGATCTTGCTTCAATCCATATAAAGCCTTCTTTAATCTACAGACCATATCTAGTTTATCTAATAACTAAAATCCTTCTGGTAGACCTCCTTTAGTGATCATCGTTCTAGTAGCTTCTTGAACCGTTATGTTCTTTCTTTCAACAACTCCATTCTGCTGAGGAGTTCTTGGAGCAGACAATTTCCTTTTATTCCATGTGCTTCATAAAACATGTTAAACTCATTGGAGGTGAATTCACCACCTTTGTCACACCTTAAGCATTTTATTTTCATATCCCTTTCATTTTAAACCATAGCTTTGAATGCTTTGAATTTGTCTAATGCATCGGATTTCTCTCTAAGAAAAGTAACCCATGTCATTCTAGAGTAATCATCAATAAAAAGCATGAAATACTTGTCACCTTGTAGACTTCTCACCCTTGTAGGACCACAAAGATTTGTGTGAATCAAATCCAATAGTCCGAAAGTAGACTATTCCTTTGACCTAAAGTTTTTTCTAGCTTGCTTTCGAAACTAACAATCCTTGTAAATAGCATTAATAGGCTTTGTGATTCTTGGTAAATCTCTCACAGCTTATACAACACTAATTCCAACCATATTGTCAAAATTCATATGACACATCCTTCGGTGCCATAACCAATTGTCATTAAACTGAGACATAAAGCAATTTCCATTTGCACCCTTAAGTTGATAAATATTTCCTTCGGACTTCTTTCCAGTAGCAATCACAGTTCTAGATCCTTTCCTTATTTCACATTTCTCATCCTTTAACACAAGATTATATCCTTTACTACAAATCTTTCCAACACTCAAAATGTTATTCCTTAAACCCTTAACATAGTAGACATCATCATTTTTATGCTTGCCATCAAAACTAACCGAACCTATCCCACAAATCTTAGCACCAATATCATCTCCAAACTTAACTAAGACTCCATCATATTTTTCAAGTTTAAAAAACTTACTTTTGTGACAGGCCATGTGATGTGAACAACCACTGTCAACAATCCAATAGTTTTTTTCTTGTTTAGCATGAAGAGAAAAGATCACATTATCTTCAACTTTCTCCAAAGCACTTTCCTTCACATTTCTTTTAGTATTAGCAGGAGTAGATTCATCTTTTATTGCCAAAAACAAGCATTCATTATCATCAAAATCTCCATAATCGAATTCTTCATCAGAAATACCAACATCTTCATTTACATAATATGTTCTCTTGATCATCTTTCCTTTGTTTCCTTTGCTTCTCTGTGTTTATTCCTCCACTCTTTTAAGATGTCTTGAAGCATAATGACCAATTCCTCCACAACTAAAACACTTGAAAGGTAACTTACCTTGATACTTACCAGAGCCCTTTTTCATTCTTCTTACAAAGTTAGATTCCACTTCATCGAAGTTCTCTTCACCTGTATCTTCAACTTTTGCAACCCTAAAAGTAGTTTATGTCTTTGATCCATTTCTCAAGCTAAGCTTTCTCATTTCAAATGATGTTAGAGTACCCAACAACTGATCTTTAGAATAGGTCTTATAATCTACAAATTCCTCAATATCAGATATCATTTCACTATATGCATCAAGGAGAGTTCTAAGAATCTTCCTTACTATCCTAGATTCATCCACCATTGCACCAAGTCCTCGCATTCTACCTACCAGCTCATCCACTCTCTATACATAGGATTTAATGTTCTCATCTTCAAACATTCACAGGATCTCGAATTGTGCCTCCAAATTCTGCAACTTTTTTTCTTTAACCTTTTCATCTCCTTCATGAATCTTTTCTAATGCATCCCAAACCTCTTTAGTAGTCTTCAAATTTACAACTTTAATTAATTTGGAATGTGAAAGAATATTCTTCAGAATAAATTTTTTCTTATTATTTGCTTCATGCGCATTGATCTCATTAGTAGGAGAAATATATAGAGTCTTATAAGCTTTCTCAACATCATACCCATAGTATTCCAGATATCCTTCCATCTTTTCCTTCCAGAAAGTATAGTCGGTGCCATCAAACTTAGGGCACTCAATAACTATCTTGTTCACCATCCTAGACCTTACTTAAGTAGTTAAGATTTTCTCCAAGGAACCTGGCTCTGATACTAATTGTTGAACAAGACAACTAAGAGGGGGGTGAATCATTTATATCAATTTTAACCTTTAATACTTTCACTAGGGGTTAGATCAATAACCATTCACAAATCCTTTACTTTGATAATGTGATTAATCATTAAGTGCATAAGTAGAAACTAAAAGAAGTAAAACCATACACATAATAACACCAGATTTATGTGGAAAACCCAATGAGGGAAAACCGCGGTGAGGATTAGCTCACAATATAAATAACTCCAAAAAATTAAATACAAAGGCTCACTACCAAGACAGAACTTGTCCAAAATAGGACTTACTATCCAATGAGGGCTCACTGGTCGGAGGGCTCACTGCCACTGAATTACAAAGAAGATAGAAGAGGATTCTCATAGAGAGAAGACTATCTCAATGCAACAAATATTTCCACCACAATTCTCTCACACACTTGCAGACATGCTTGAATGATAGAGTACACCTTCAATTCGCTCCCTCCAAAAACTCGCCATTGAATTTCACACTAATCTTCTCAAACTCGTATCACACACTATTTCACATCTATCTTGCATCAATCTTGTATCTATATTGCATCTATCTTATCTTTCATCAACATCTCAACTTGTACTTAGATCATCTTCAACCTTGAAACTCATCCAAGGTCGGTCACACATCATTTGTATTTACAAATTCAAACTAGGTTAGTGCCAAAACATTATATGCTAGAATTAGAATGAGAGAGACCCAAACACATACTTAATGAGGACCTAAATAAGTCCCAACACACCTCAACATGCTTTCATGAACTTTGTAAGTAGTGTTTAAGACAAAGTCGGCCAAGACTAGTGTAAAAAACATAAGACAATTAAGTACACACATCCTTAATACGATCCAGTTTTTTCAAACAACAAATTTCACTTGAACACAGCCTCATCAGCTTACTATCAGAACCGCAAGACATAAAACCAAAATACAGAGAAATCCAGAGCAACTACATTTCTCCTGAACCACAGTCAGACATACCAAAAAGCACAATTGACAACTGGTGAAGATATCTCACACTATACAACAATCCAAAAGATCAAATTCTAGATATAGAAACTACCAACAATCATGAACAACACCTCATATCCTCACTAGCATAGCAACACATCTCGAAGCAAATTTGGAGCATACACAAAATACCTGCAAACCTTCTTTATTACAATTTTCTCAATATCCTTGATATATACAACCAATAGCCAACTTCCATGACATCATGTCAACATCAACCAATTGAAAACTAATTAACCAATTGACATCAATGAAAACACCTTCATACTTGCAACAACTATCTCCTCCAGGCTTCATGTTGAATTCATTTGAATATAATTTGGATTGTTACAAAAATCTATCACCCTTAGTATGGATAAGGACATGATGGATTGAATCAACATTGACCAAGAAATACTTTTAACACAAAGCTAAGGGGGAAGGAACTAAGCTATTCCTCATCAGATTCACCAATCTGTTGGTGTTATTTTTTATATTAACCCCTAACCCTGAGGCATCTTTACCAAAACATATATAAGGTGA